>JZKD02S0200296.1:665202-676020 GCA_000966675.3 Picea glauca | reverse complement strand
TTCACTTTGTCATCTTCAAAAATTCATTTCTCCTCAACCATGAGGATCCACGTGATGTGACACATACCACTGGAAACAACATGATGTATACTATCCATCCATGGGTGTTGTATCTACATGTGTGCATTTTCCTTCATGTCCAAATACCTTCATCAATCTTGCGGTCAAAAACCCATGACTAGGGTTGAAATCAATGAAAACAACCAATCTTCCAACATAGTCGACTAACTTAAGGTCGAAGTCGAAGGAAAAATGAGTCGGGAAATACAAGTTGTCCAAACAATGTCGAGACAACCAAAGTCAAATTTCTCAATTCGGTTTTATTCCAAGTCGAATCGGTCTAAGAAATAAGTAACCTAAAGGTAGAAGTTGAAACAAAGCTAAAATACAAGTCGGGTCGAGGCTGAAGCAAGATGGGTTGACTAGAATTGAAATACTCAAGTAGAAATTTCTCCTAGATGAGTCGACCAAAAAGATGTTTGTTGGTTGAATGGTAAAGAAAATATAAAAAAGGGTGAGACCAAGTCAAATATTTTGTGACTAGCACCTGAGAGGGAACCGATTTTAATATAACCATCAAGTAAAATGTTTACAAGTTGAGTTTAAATAATAACCAATAAAGGAGATATGTGGAGGTTGATTTAGATATCCACGAAAAGGTAATATGTACTGAAATCGATCTGGCATCCAATGACGAAAGAAAAACATGGGCAAGTTTCCTTCAAAGATCCATCAGTACCGACCACCTCACACACTTTCTAGGGAAATTTATGACGTGCCAGCTATTTGGGAATGTTCTACAAAAAACCCATGTCGTATAATTTCAAAATTAGTTTCCACCACTCCAAAACCTTCATAATAAAATTGTTGTCTAAATTGGTGTACTAAAATCAATTAATAAAGGTTACCATTTGTGTTAATTAAATGAAGGGGTGCAATGTTTCATTCTAAAATGACACATTGTTTCAAAGTGGAACCCTTTGGAGGACTATATAAGTAAAGGAATATGAAGGGAAGAGGGTGTCTTGGTGGATATATATATATATATAATGGATTGAATGGAATTTCATTCTATCAGGTTGGTGCCTGTTTACAAGCCGAGTCTTGTCACGAAGATTGGATTCTTCACGTCTCAGTTGGATCTGAGAACTACAAGTCGGGTCTTGTATTAGAGACTTGGATCTCTCATATTAATTTGAAGTTGAAGATTAAAGGATCGATTTTATTTCTATTCATTCAAGTTAAATACATAAAAGAATGATATTTTATCTACTTCATATAGTTTGTGTTATACATGTTTATGAATAATTAATTGAACTGTATATATCTTATTCAATTAATTTAGTTAATATATGAAAGTGTGAAAAGTAGTCAAAAGTTCCAGACACTGATTCACCCCCCCTCTCAGTGTCAGTGTTTGTTTCAACAAATGGTATCAGAGCAAGGTCTTTTCAAGGAAAAACAATCTAATCATTGGAAGGAAGATCCTACTAAACAAACAAATGGATGAACAAATGACTCTCTCCAAAAATGAAGCTCCTTTATTTGATGGAACATACTACTCTTCATGGAGGGAAATAATGAAAATATATTTGAAGTCAAGAGAATCTGGAGTTTGGGACTCAGTAGCAAGTAATCCTTGGTACTTAACTACCTCAACAAACAAATCCAAAACTGAAAAAGAAGCAAAGAGAAAAAATTCAATGGCATTAAAAGAATCCAAAATTGACTCTCATACCAAATCAAAGAAAAGAAAATACTAGAATTGTTGATCTAACAAAAGAAATAGAAGAGTTGAAGACATGACAAAACCAATAAATGCACAGAAGTATTGGATGAGACATAAGAAGTAGTCATCATTATAAAGACTCAACTTGAAGAAGCTAAGGAAAGAAGAAGGTGGAAAGTGGCACACCATTCACAAAAATGAGAAAGGGTTTTCCTCCTCAAAATGAAAAAGAGCAATCAAAAACCAAATACAAACCATGAAATTTGTTAAAGGAGGAAGCTATAAAATTAAAAAAAAAAAAACATATCAAAAGGAAGATTTCTCATGTCACAAAAGAATCGAGTATGGAAACACCTTCAATGGTTATTTATTTTTTTGTAAAAACTTTGGTCATAAATCATTGGAATGCAAGAGTCCTGAAAAGAAAAATTCAGGAAGGTCTAATAACTTAATGAGATGTTGGAGATGCAGTTATTTTGTGCAGACAACAAAGTTTTGTCATACCATGAGATGCTACAACTATGATAAGTTTGGTCACAAATCCCAAGATTGCAGGAAATCAAGAAGACAACCCATGAAAAATAATTCATACAAGTCAAGAAGTAAATCTAATGAACTTTTGAAGAAAATAAGAGAGGATAAATCTCAAAGGACAAATGTATAAAATAAAATTTCATCAAACAGAGTGCCTCATGGAAAGATATGGAGAAGAAAATATGAAGCAGAAAGAAAGAAATATGAAATATGATGAAGCACAAAGAAAGAAAATATGAAGAAGAAAGGACAAATGTAGAAAAGAAAAGTTCATCAAACATAGTTCCTTATGGAAAGATATGGAGAAGAAAATATGAAGAAGAAAGCAAGAAATATGATGAAGATATTGCACCTAAAAATGAAGAAATTGATAATAATAAACTGATGGATGAAACTCCTAATAAGGAATGTGAAATTCAGAGCTTTGCATATGAAGAGGAACAAGCTCAAGGAAGAAGAATTTGTAAATAAGAAGACGAAGAAGATTATGGTGCACAAAACAATGGTGATGATGATGAACTCTCAAAAGAAAATCATTCTAAGGAATAGTGTGATGAATAAAAAAATAATATCTAAAGAAGAAATCAACAAAAGGAGTTCAAAATATAAAAAGAAAGAGTATGACCATAACAAAGTTATTAATGATATGAAAGAAAAGTAAAGATATTTTGGAATCAAAGAACTAAAGAATATCAAGAAGAAGAAGAAATAGATCAAGAAGATCTGTAAGCTTCACACCCTTGATTGTTATGACAAAGGAGAAGACAATAAAACCCTATTTCAAAAAAAAAGGGTGAGTACATAGAGAAGGTATTGGAGAGGTTTAGAAAGTAGAATGCAAAACCAATTAGTACACATTTGGCCAACCATTTCAAATTAACTAAGGAAATGTGTCTGAAGACACARGAGGAGATAAAATACATGTCCACGGTCCCTTATTCATTAGCATTTGGTAGCTTGATGTATGCGATGGTTTTCACAAGACCATATATTGCACATGCAGTGGGAGTTGTGAGATGGTMTATGAACAATCTAGGTAAAGAACATTGAGAGGAAATAAAGTGGATTCTCAGGTATTTGAGAGGTACTTCTACTCATGCATTATGTTTTGGATGTTCAAACACTGTTCTACAGGGATATGTTGATTCAGATATGGAAGGTGATAAATATAGAAGGATGAGCACCACAAGTTATGTTTTTATTGTAGGTGGAACAATAGTAAGTTGGATTTTGAAACTGCAAGATGAAGGACCTGGAAATTTCTCTGGTGGACGTAGTCCACACTGGGTGAACCACTTATATCTGTGTCTCTATTGTATTGTGTATCTGTTGTGTTTTATTTCCACATTTGTTTTATTTTATTTCTCTTCGATATTGTTTTCTTAACATAGATCATGGATATACTGGTCAAGGGCACTCGTCAACAGAGGATCCAACTTTATCGGGTTGTCAAAGTAGTGCATCTCCTGCACCAAGTCAAGTGGCTCACCCGAGAGATGCCTTGCTTTGAAAACCCAATGATGGGGGAAATCAAAGTAATGGATACCATTTATTCCTAAGGGGGCGGATTGATCCATGAGGATATCAGTGGCCACCCACCTTTTCCAATCGACTCAAAATATTTTTTTTAACAACTTACTATTTTTAGCAGTTTTTCGATTCCCAAACTTCAGGGGCCATTTTGAGGGCCCAAACGACATCTTTTTCATGATAGGTAACCTCAATGAATTTCAAAGGATTTTATTGATCCCCCTAAATGAATCTCCTCTTCAATACCTTTCCAACAAGCTATCATGCACCCTAAACGAAGATCGTATGCAAATGTTACAACCCCGAGAAGTTGATGTACTAACCTACCCCAACAGGGCCCGCATGACTTTTAGTGCTTCATATCCTAGGGTTAGGTTTTTGGATGTATAGGGTTTTCAAATTCATTTTTATTGTAAAAAGAATTTCATATCCTCATTGTACTAATATTCTTGCAAATGAGCTTAGTCGTCACATCTCTTCTAAGAGATAAGCTGCCAGCATTCTAGAAAGCTTGTTTTTAGTTTGCATTTTATAGTTTTCATCATATTTCTTATTTAATAGAAGTAATTTTTTATTGTATATCCATTATTGTTCACTGTGTATCTATGTTAATATTATAAATCTATAGTTTCATTTCTTTTTTCTCATAAATATGGATCAACCTTTGTCGATATGGCTTTCGTGTTCCTTGAGCACCCGGAACAAATTTCACAATCCCCAGAAAATGAAAACGAAAACTGTAGGAAAGAAACATATCTAAGAACCACTTGTCAGTTGACTAGGGAATATCCATGTAGCATTGAAGAAGTTTCCCCGAGCGACCAAATAGAAGGTTGATGAAGAAATGATCATCATAGTTTTTACTTCGACCAACTCAATCATTGAGAGTCAACAAGGAAGTGGAAATCATTCGATTGAACTGGAGAAGAAATGATTCATTCCTTCAATGCATGGCATGGAAAATTTGTCAAGCTTGGATTCTGTTTTAAGACTTTTGCGACCATTGTTATGATGAGGTAGTTATTTCGGATTCATCGCATTGGTTTTTTATATTCGACGTTTCCGACCCTCAAAAACTTTTCATGATGATGGACCACACTGGTTTGGTCTAAAACGCCGAATATAAAAAAACCAATGCGATGAATCCAAAAGAACTACCTCATCAAGCTTGGATGTGATGACAAGTTAGTTGATCTAAATTGCTTCCCCGGTTTCCAAGTTAAACATGGACGCACATGAAGTATTTGATAAAATATTTTGTAAACAATACAACTAACTTATCATTTGATAAGAATATGTTTTCAATTTTAGTAAAATGCTTCCCTGCAGAGAATAAGATTCAAGGATTACAAGATAGTTGGTTATTTCTTGAATTTACGATATGAATTTGTGAATAGAGATAAGACTAAACTAGTGCAAAAATGGAGCATGTGCACCCATCGATGAGAGGGATCGACTGGTCCACTGGTTCTTAATCATTTATACGCATCGATTCATTCTGATGTGTCACGTACAATTTGTAAGTGCGTATGAGATTTTTTCTTCCTGTCTAATCCCCACACCAAAGAGAATGGTCGATTGGTCAAAATTCAAGAAGAAGTTGAATTTACGTGGTCGAAAAGGTGTAATTGATATTCACATAAGTTCTCATTGATTTATTATACTTGCCATATATATATTTTTTTAATTGCACCAAAGGGACGTGCATCGACTTATTTAGCAGTACAGATAATTTGAAGCGTGGTTGTTGGGGTTTGATAAGTAGTTCAGTAGATTCAAATCAAACAGGGTTGTGGTCGAACAATTAAACTAACCGTCCAACAAGGCAACTGTTGGTAGAACAAACAAAAAAGTCTACAAAGACAACTAGTTATTGACCCAACATGCAAAAATCGGTTCATAGAGTGTTCGACTCTTATCGCTCGATTTTTTTTCAAGTTCTCCTTTTGACTTCGACCAGTGTAACGTACACATTATTTTGACCCAAATAAAGGATAAATAATCGAACCGACTAAAATACGAAGAGGTGACCTGACTAGTTGATGAAGAGACAACGCAACTAACAATTCCGGATGATGAAGAGTTTAGTCGATGAAATTCTGAAATAGTGATGAAGGAAGCAAGAGGGTTAAACGCGAGTTTATAAGGCATGTGATCCTATCCATATGTAATGTATAATGTAATGTTATAATTCGATACTCAACTGACCAGATCGGTTCCTCATAGACTCAATTGATACCTAGTTGACGGTATAAGCCATGTGCAGGAAAAGTGTTTTGTATTCTATTAAAAGTTAGAGAGTTGTAGCTGAGTAAAATAAAAACTATCCTTCATGAAAACTTAATTTATAGACTCCATACATTCCTAAAATATCTGATAGCATAAGAATCATAACAACAACACATAAATAAGTTTGACGAGCAACAAAGAAACAAAATCTTAAGCACTCATGATGAGCATTTTGGCAGCAGATAGAGGCATTCAAGAGAGAGACATCCTCTGCAATGTCTCGAAATAGGAGCTCCAGAGAGAAGGCTTAATGGTATAAAAAATCCTGTTAGACTATAGCCAGGGTTAGAAAGGGGTAAATAAGGTTACTAGAGGTCACTCCAGCCAAGGGTGTTATAATTTGAAAGTGACATTGAGCTAAAAGTGGCTAAAAGCACTTTTAAGCCAACTTGAGCTAAAAATATAACATATAAGCTAAAAATAGAGTCAACAATGAATTATGGTTTCGAGAAGATATAAGAGAAGGTAAAGTGACCTAATTCATTAATATGCATATTTTGACTTGTCATTGAAGAGAGAGGCGCATCAGTGGAATCCAGGAGGAATACAACAGTGGATGATTTTGGTGTTGAGAGATGCACCCTAGTCAACGAGGAGGTCATAAAGGCCTTCCATCAGTATTCAACAACAGTTCTACAAGATTCATTAGCAGGGGTGCACTTGTTCAGGGAGAAACCTATGAGGAGGTTTAGTGGATCGACTTGTCCCATTCGGGGAGATTTCAAAGATTCCCCTCTGACCCAGTTGTGAGGAAGGACAACCACATATTTTTCTTGGTTTCTCATCGGATTCCGACAAAGGAATCATATGGGGTGCATTTTATAGACATTGGGAGTGCGACACTTAGGGAGGAAACATTCAGGGTCCCCAAGTGATCATCAAATCAGATCCAGGGAAACCCTTCCGACCCATTTCATAGTAGTCCAGGTCGATTAGTTCGATACACATAGCAACCGATTATGATGGTGGAATCACTAGGGCACAATTTTCCAGTAGCAGAGGGGCACATTCCCCCAGGGGGATCCATCTAGGCTCCAGACACACCAGCATAGGGGTAGGTCAGTCACCAGGATTGAGAGGGAGAGTAGGGTGCACTGTTTGGGATATTTTCCAGGCTGAGATGAGAGATCTAGCCAGTAGGAAAAACTTTCCGGACTTGCAACAGTTACTGTGTGAGTTGTGATAGCTCCAAATCACCCATTGATCTCACATTGTTCATCTATTATCAGGTATTATCATTTAATTTTCTTATTGTATTCTGACTAAGATAATTTTTTCATTAATCTAGCCAAGTGATTCATTTTATTCAGTCGCATTCGACATTTTTACTCTGTAGAGATATCATAATATAAGATTTGTAGTCTTTTGTCGTAATTGTTATTTGTATGCTCATTTATATGTTGCAAACCATTAATCATACACACATATTAACAGAGATTCCTAGACTAGTTGAATCTAGGATATTACAGTGGTATCAGAGCTTTAGTCCTGCCAACCCATGACTAAATATGATGAGTGTAGTAGAGGACCCTGGGGGCTGTGAGCACGTAGGTGACGAATATGTCACTTACAACAAATGCAAGGAGGGAATACCTAGATATGATTTTCCCCATTTTTCTCCCAGCTCAAAGGAAGAGGAAGAGACACACAAGGAAGAAGAGAGAAGGGAGGAGCATGAGTATAAGAATGAGGCAATGATCCAGGTGGATATCGGTGGCCACCCACCTTTTCCAACTCGCTCAAAACAATTTTCTGGCAATTTTGACAATTTACTATTTTTAGCAGTTTTTAACTTCCGAGGCCATTTTGAGGGCCTAACTGAAAGTTTTTCAGGATCGAGATTCTTAATTATATTTTAAGTCTTTGATCCCCCCCCAAAAAAATGAATCTCATTGACGATACCTTTCCAACGAGCTATCGTGTGCCCCAAACGAAGATCGTATGCCAAAGTTATGCCCCTGGGAAGCGGATACACCAAACTACCCAAAACGGGGTCCACAAAATTGTTGGCTTTTCATATTCTGGGGTTAGGGTTTTGGATTTTCTTTATGATAAAAAGGCCTTTGGAGCCTCATTGTAAAATCATCTTCTTGCGAATGCGAGTATCCATCACATCTCTTCTCAGAGATAAGATGCCACCATTCTAGCGAGTCTTTCACTCTATATTTTTATAGTCTTTGTACATTTTCACTCATTAATAGAAAAATGTGTATTACTGTATCTCTATTTTTATGGTTGCATATATGATACATTTATGTTATATTATTGGATATCCGCGATATCTCTATACATTTATTTATTATATGTCCGCTCTCATTTCGTGCCGAAAATAATCCGGATCAGTGGTATCAGAGCAGGCTTCTCTTGATCATTTGTTTTCAGTGCATGTCCTCGATAAGGTCCAAGTATAGAAATATGGGTCTCGAGCGAGCGTGTCTATGTTGAAGACAATCGCTCTCACACTCCCAATAAACTCTCCATGGTGGAAGAAAATAAAAATGACGGAGTAGACGATTCTATAAATTTGTTGCTTGAGCAAGCTCTCACGTGACAGAGGGACGTAATGATGGAGATTTTTTCCCACATCCTTCAATGCCTACCGATAGCAACATGAACATATTCATCAAACAACCACTTGTGAAGAACCTCTCCTTTAAAGGTACAGGTTAATTTTGATATTCCCATATTTGAAGGTTAGATAGATGCAGATCCCCTAGACAAATGGTTAAATCTCCTAGAAGGTTATTTCTTTGTTCACCATTTTTCCGACAGGGAAAAGATCACCTTCACACTCCTTAAAGATATCTCCCATGTCAAACATTGGTGGGAAACTTAATGGGAGAAAAGTTCTAAAAAAGAGTCTAGAATATATGGGGTCGATCCTACGTGGGATTTTTTTGTGGATGCGGTAAAGGAACAGTGTTACCCTGTTGGAAACTATGAGAAACAGTATATGATATGGACCACACTGCACAAGAGAGGGGCCAAGTAGTTCTGGATTTCACCAATACCTTCCATACCTTGTGCACCAAGATCGATATCAAAGAATTTGAATGACATTTGGTTCTGAAATACCATGGGGTTCTACACAGATACATTCAAACTGAAATGGATTTTCTCGACATCTCATTAGTTGGTGTTGCTTATCGATATGATTTTAAAATCGAGAAGAAATTTAAGCACCAAAACAAATGGGATTCCAGGAATGCAAATCCGAAACAACCAAAGCATGATAAAGACGACCCTAATAAACAGTCTCTTGAAAACCAATCCTAGAAACATGAAAAGAAGGGTCATAGGAAGACAAAGAAGGAAACTGGAAAATGGTGCAATTTCCACAAAATCCCCTGGCACAAAACTGATGAATTTCACTCAAAACAGTCATTGGTGGTCGAAATCAAAGATAAGGAGCCGAACACTGATTTAGAATCTGATTCAGAAAATACTAACAGAAGACATATCATCGATGAAGACCCCACTGCTATTGTTGCGACCACAACAATTCAACCAAAAGAACCAACAGATCCTAAAGAGGGGAAACACCTTTTTCATTCATATATGTGGGTGAAAGGGACCCCACTACATTTTATTGTTGATAGCGGAAGCTAGAAGAACCTCATGTCAGCGAAGGTCATCAAACAGTTGGGATTGTTGACAACACCACACCCACAACCATACAATATCGGGTGGCTTCGCCAATGACGCGATCTCCATTTCATCCAACAGTGTCGATTGTCATACGACATCCATCCCTTCAAGGATGAGGTATTATGTGATGTTTCCCTTGATGTTCTCTTGGGCCAACCATATATGTGGAATCTCCATGCTATCTATGAATCTCGACCCCGTAGTGTCATTTTTACTTTGGGGGGTCATCTCTATAGGATACCGGAGGTGGTTCTGAGTACTGTCCCACCTAAACAATGCCACAAGGTAGTATCTGTTAGCGATATTTCTTGTAAGGGGGGCTAGAACGCAAAAGAAGGGGTTTAAAACCCACTTATCCAAAGTTTCGGGTGATAATGCACCCATGATAAGCAAAAAGCAAGTCCGAGCGGTCCAGATTTGTGCACCCAGATCAACGACGCATATTGGATTCCAGACCCCCCCCGCCTTTCTACCTTTAAGTGGGGGTGGCGGGGGGGGGTCCGGAATCGGGGGTGCACCTCTCCAACGACTCAGATTAGCGCACCCGGATCAACGACGATAAAGGTAATTCTGGACCCCCCCCCGCCTTTCTACCTTTAAGCGAAGGGGGGGGGTCCGGAATCGTAGGAGCATCTTTCGACGGCCTGGATCGACGTGCCCAGATCAACGGCGCTTGAAAAACTCTGCCCTTCTCAGCCGCTCTATGTTTAGCCAGCGTGGGCCATTCTTCGGTCTTGTCATCTTCCAGTCCACCTTTCCCCTGCTGCCAAGTTTCATCCATCCGCCTCCTCCTCTTTGGTCCGCATGGTCCACCCTCCTTCTCGCCATCCACTTGTCGTGTGCCATGTGTCCCACTCCTCTCCACATCAGCCCCTCGCCAAAAGGGCAAGTTCGTTATCTCCCTTCTTCCTCCCTTCCGTCTGATGTCTTCCGTCATGAAGCATCCTCCGTCACCCTTCTCACACCTCACCATCACTCCTACCATGCGCTCCAGTCTCTACGCTAGCCTCCATGCCTATCCCTCTAGCCATTCAGTGATTCCAAGTGGCAGCGCGAGAAGTCTTTCACGTCCCAAGGTGCTGAGTTGG
>JZKD02S0200296.1:639940-656291 GCA_000966675.3 Picea glauca | reverse complement strand
ATGATCATGTTATTCATATAAGGGCTCACATATCCCTTAAGAGGATGGGTGAAGTCATATAGACCTCACACCTTGTAGGATGCCATTTTACGCACTCAAGATTTGGCAGACTCAACGCCAAAGAATAAATGCTTTTCCAAACCCTTTGTACCATAGAGGGATCGAGAAAGGAAGCCATTCCAGAGAGAATGGAAGGGAAAGGAGAAGATGGATGATGAGGCGAGGTGAGAGATTATGAGGAAGAAGATTTGATTCACCTGCAAAGACCCTTGGGTCCTAGGCCATAGGTGCATGGGTAAGGGAGAGATTCATTATATTGAGGTGGCATCAGATAGTGTGGACAGTGAGGAGGAGGGGCATGATAGTGGATCCACTAGCTCATATGAGGAGACAACACATGCATAAGAGAAACCTCCACGTAGACCATCGACATCGACATCAACATCGACATGGACTCACCCACTGGTAGTGCCACAGCCTCATGAGAAGGCTAACAAATGGAAACCAACAAAGGGAGGATTCATAACAACCCTTTATGGTGTTCCCAAGTATGATACCCTGTGGATCAGAGGGAATATTCATGGACAATAGGAAATCACCCTGATAGATGGTGGGGCCACCCACAACTTCATTGATGCCTCATTGGTATCAAGGCGAGCACTTCGGACAGAGGAGTTTGAGGGGTTTGATGTTGCAGTAGCAGATGGCCATACAATGTATTGTCTAGACAGAGTTCTGGACTTGGAGATAAAGTTAGGAAACTACACAGTGAGAGACACATTTTATGTGGTTGACCTATCTGACACAAATGTGGCATTGTGAGTCTAGTGGATGATCACATTGGGAAAAATCACCACCAACTACCAAAACTTGGAGATGGGGTTCAGAGAGAGTGATGGGAAGAGGGTTGTTCTGAGGCGTATGTTGACAGGAGTACCCTGGATAGTTTCGTCCAAGAGGATGGAGAGGATATTCATACATGGGGAGGTAGCATATGTCACACAATGCTTGATCACTACGTGAAAGGGTTTAGAGGGCCGACAACAGTATCAGACAGAGATCAAGAACTTGTTGGGATGACATCAATAGGTTTTTGGGTCGATTCCACCAGGGAGACCACCTGAAAGGGGGTTTGAGCACACCATTGAGTTGGAGGAGGGGGGGAAACCTATGATCAAACAATCCTATCATCATCCTAGGAGGTTTAAGGATGAGGTAGAGAAAGAAATTAAGGAATTGCTAGCGATGGGACACATTAGACCTAGCAACAATCCATTTGCTTCTTCATTTGTCTTAGTTTTGACAAAGGATGGTGCCATGAGGATGTGAATTGATTATCAGACCTTGAACAAAAAAACCATCAAGAACCGGTATCCTATCCCTCACATTGATGAGTTGATGGATGAACTGCATGGATCATTTTTCTTCTCGAAGATTGATCTACTCTCTAGGTATCATCATATCAACATTCAAGAGCAAGACATAAAGAAGACAACATTTTGATGTCACTTTGGTCATTTTGAGTTTTTGGTTATGCCATTTGGGCTAACGAATGCACCAACTACATTTTAGTCTTGCATGAACCACATATTGAGGGATCATTTAAGGAAATCAGTCTTTTTTTTCTTCGATGACATCTTGGTATACAACAAGACATGGCAGGAGCATATGAGGCACTTGGATGAGGTATTGAGCATCATGGAGGCACAATCACTATATGTCAAAGAGTCCAAGTGTGAGTTCGGTATGATAGAGCCACCTTACTTGGGACACATAATTAGTGCACATTACTTGGGACACATCATCAATGCACAAGGGGTACAGGTACATTAGGATAATATCAGGGCCATTATGGACTGGCCAACTCCCATGAATGTGACAGAGTTGAGGAGCTTCTTCGATTTATGCAGCTATTACATGCGTATTGTCAGGGGTTTTTCTCATATTGGAGCACCACTGAGAAATCTCATCAATAATGTTTCTTTCAACTAGAACGATGAGTCACATAAAGCCTTTGATCACATGAAGGAAGTCACGGGCAGATACCCAGTCTTATCATTAACAAACTTCACTTTGCCATTTGTATTAGTGTGTGATGCATTCGACAAGGGTATCAGGGCAGTTTTTATGCAGGGAGGACACCCCATTGTATTTTAGATCAGGAATATCAGTCATCCCAAGAGGTTGTACTCCATCTATGACAAGGAAATGATGGGAATCATGCATGCCATGACCAAATTCAAAAAATATTTGGTGGGCAACAAATTTGTGGTCAAAATAGATCACAATAGCTTGAAGTATTTCCTTGAGCAGAAGGAACTCACTGAGAACCAACATAAATGGGTGATGAAGGTACATGCATTTGGCTTCGACATAGAGTACGTCAAGGGGAAGAAGAACATTGTGGTCAATGCTCTATCTAGGAGACCTGGGACATGTTCTTTGATGGATATTTCAGCAGATTGGAAATCCCACTTGTTAGTGGAATATTTCAAGAACAAGTTCTCTTGTGAGGTTTTGGATGAAAAGATTCAGGATGATGGGTACAGGGTCATTGACAATGTCATATTCTACAAGGACATAGTCTACTTGGTACCAAATTCAGGGCTCAATAAGAATATCCTCGCAATAGTTCATGATTCACCACTAGCAGACCATCAAGGGTTTTTCAAAACCTACAGGAATATCAGAGAGAGGTTCTCACGGAAGGGCCTCAAACATGATGTTATGCAGTATATCAGTGAGTGTGTAACTTGTCAGTAGAACAAGTCAGAGCATATGCTCCCAACAAGACTACTTCAACCACTTCCCATTATAGAGTAGAAATGAGAGAGCATATCAATGAACTTCATCACAGGCCTACCCAAGGTCCAGGGTAAGGACTACATCTATGTAGTGGTCGACATATTGACAAAGTTTTCTCACTTCTATTCCATACCGACAGAGTACAAAACAGTTTAGGTAGCCGAGTTATACCCCAGAGAGTTCTTCAGACTTCATGGGTTGCCGAGGAAGATCATCAGTGACGGGGACAATTGATTTATTTGACATTCTGGAGGGAGTTGTTTAGATTGTTGGGGACAGACTTGACACCCAACACCAACTATCACCCTTAGACAGATGGGAAGACCGATATTGTCAACAAGTGGGTTGAAGGATATTTGAGGAACTATGTGGGTGGACAACAAAGAACATGGGTCAGGTGGCTACATTTAGGAGAGCATTGTTACAACACCACTTTCCACATGTCCATTGGTGTTAGTCTCTAAAGTTTCACTTGACTCTGAGAGGGAAAGCGAGGGCATCATCAAGTTATTGCAGTGGTATTTTATAAAGGTTTTGAATAGGATTTAGAAATGGTTGAAGGTTGGTTCAAATATACAATAAGGATATAAGGCTCAATATACAAAGGAAAATAAATATCTTACTCGCTTAGTGAATGACAAACAATTTGATAATTAGATGGTAAAAATTAAATGAAGAAAGAAATATATATGGGTTTTCAGTCTGTCCACTCACACATATATTTCTCATTCCTAAATATCATTAAGAAATAAGAACATGGTACTTGAAAGAAAATCTTAGTTATGAACAATTTAAACAACAAAATTTTCACTGTATTACTCACAACAAAGATATCATATTCTTAGCAATAGATAAAAATGCATCCAAGTAAGAAAAGAACAAGATAATAACATGAAAATAATTTTTGACCATCAAAATGCCTTTTCCATTTAGTGCCAATACGAAAATACTGTCTTTTACTCACAAAGGAGTCTTCACAAAAAATAACCCTCGATTCCCCAATTGATCGTCCTTCGTTTAGTCCTTTCAGTGTCTTTTTAAAAACAAAAAATTATTCCTGAAGATCCTATTTTTCATATTACAGTCTTAGATAGGATACTATCAAATGGCTATTTTCGAGGAGAGAAATCTTCATATGGATATTTCTAATTCCTATAATGTAGTCTTCCTTAACAACTAATTCGAATATAGACTAGATGACAGTTTGATGAAGCTTTCCAAATCCCACAAAAAGAGGAATAAAATTGTTGTTGAGTTGGTTCACCTAAGATGCAAAAAGTTCTATTTGAACAGAATACTGTTAACCCAAAAATTATCAGCCTCGTTATCTTGGTAATAGCCTCAAGCAATTTAAAATTGTGGCAAGCTTCATTTAGGCTATCATTGTATGATAATTATAGAAGCTCTTGTATCCCTCTGTTTTAATATAGTTTTTAACACCACATTATGCCAATACAATTTTATGTTTGACTCTCTCACCTCCTTTAGTAGGGCATGTTGATCTTTCCTCTTATTTTTGAGTTCTTATATCTTTTCCTGTTGTTTTTCATTCCATTGCTCTACTAAGGATTTTTCTTGCCTCAGCTTCATAATAATACCCTATAGCTCTTTTACCCTGTCCTTCTCTTTTCTTGTTTCCATCCTGAACTATGGGTGTTCTTCTATTGGAGCAGATATATTCAAATCTATGGAGGTTCGGGGTTTTCTTAATTTAATTTCATATTTCGAGGACAACCCAGTGTTAAGATCCTCTTCTTCAGTACTTTTTGATTCTTTGGTTTTTGGAACATCCTATAACTGGTTTATTTCTGGAAAGGAATCATTTTCCAATTTAACATCATCATCAGTTATATATGTGCCTTTGAGTGTAGTTTCAATGACTGAAACTGACCTTTTGGTTTCCCTAGTTACAAGTCTCCTTGAATATTGTGCAATTTTTTTTCCCTTCTCATGTTTTTTCCTTTGTTCTTCAGATTCCGCCTTTAAACTCCGTGAAGAAGATGCAAGGGTCTTTCTTTCAACTCCCTCCATAGTGTCTTCTGAATTGTCTTCAATAATAATTAGGTTTTCCTTCTTGATAGAAGGATGAAATAGATCCTTTGAGTTCAACCTAAATTTTTTTGCAGCCCTGGCAGTAGCTCCTTTAGAGTAGTTAGATACAAGTTCATTTTTCTTGCTCATTTTCTTACCCTTTACAACCTTTTTTCTAGTGAACTATTTCTTCTGCTTGGTTGGTCTTTTGACTGGGTTTGTTCTATGGTCTTCAAGTTCATATAGTTCATCAGGTTCAATCTTGATATATGGATTAGTTTGAACATCAAGCTATTTACCAATTTTAAGCTTCTTGCTTCGACCCTTGTGATATTCTCATTAGGTTCACCTCTAGGAAAATATTCAACTCCATGTTGTTTCTGTAATTTCCTCTTACTAGAATGAGTCACCCTAGTTGTAGGGGAGATCTCTTTCACAAAAGCATCAGTGGTTTGAGATTCCTTTTTACCTTTTCCAGGTTTCTTTTCCCTAACAATTTTAGACTTAGGTTACTGTTGTTTATGTTTTAGTGACTGAATTAACCAGTCCCAAGACCTTTGAATCTCACTTAAAGCATATATTACCAATGTTTTAATCAACCCTTGGTGAAAAACACCATTCTTTGTTGTTGCAGGATTTGTTTGAATTCTCTTAGACATCTTAGATAGACTTTTCAATAAGAAATAGGGAAAATTGAGAGGATAGTCACCATTCACATGGATTAGAAACCTAATATGATAAAGATGAACTAGAGAAAAATGCCCCTCACATGTGATGTACCTGTGAATGATCATGAGAGTGGTTTTCCATTCCTTCCTCACCCAATTGTGTGGGATGCCTTGGCTCCAATTAGGGTTTTATATTTCTGAGATCAAAAAATGGTTAATAAAATCCATTGCTAATGTTTCTTTCTTCCACCACCTCTCTTTGTATACTAGTAGCCTGCATGTTGTTTCTATGGAGTGCTCTGTCACGTGTATGAGGAATCTACCCATAACTGTTTCAAAACCATCGAAATTATGTGCAAAGATAAGGGAAACCTTCTCATAATGACCCTAAAATGTTGAGAAGAAATCAAACTAGCCTACATATTTAAACTTATGTGCCATCTATGGATAAGCTTCAAGTAATTCAATCCCCTTTGGCTCTAACTTGGTTATTTTCCCATTCTTCTTTGGTTCCATGACACTGATAAAAATCTACTGAAGATTTCTGAGAATGTTTAGGGTTTGATCACCAGATTTTGAAAACTATCAAAGTCTGGGAGCTATTCTTTTACCTACAGAGCATGCATGAAATAATATACATACTAAAAATAAATAGATTGTGATTTCATACATTGAGAATGGTAATATAGAATGGTGATTTGATATCAGATTGGCACGTACAACCTGATTCTTTGAATGAGTTGTCATTACTACAAAACATAACCTGATATAGATCATAACAATATATGTAGATCCTATGACAATAATTTCAGAAATTTTCACACGATCTTGGGAATATGGTGCATGCAAAACTAGAATTACTCCTGGTGCTACAAGAATAATGCTATTATTTTAGCGCCCTTTCCACTTTGGCAATTTTGAAATTTAAAAGAGGGAAAAAGGAAATATGATGTGGTGAAAATAATTTACCATGTTATATCCTAACTTTTAATTACTTCAAAACATTTAAAACGTGCAGGAAAATAATGGAAGCATACTTTCAAGCCAAGAAAGGGGAAAAACAAAGTTTAATAAAAATTATGAAAAATGGGGTAGAATAGGGATTAAGGATATCCAATAGTCAAAAAAAAGTTAAGGACTAACAATTGGTATGACACCCTTCCAAAAATTGTATGGGTATGATGATACCACTTTTATAGACTTGGTTTTTGGGGAGAGTAGAGCTCTCAAGGCAAAGGATTGGATCACAGAGAGTCAGGAGATTCTCAAATTTCTAAAAGATAACATGCAGACAACATAGAATTGATAGAATATGAGTGTGTACATGAAAAGGATAGAGTGTATCTTTGAATTTGGGGATTTGGTTTTCTTGAGACTCCAACCTTACAAACAGTCATCTCTGACGAAGAGTGGGGTCGATAAGTTGAAGCCCAAATTTTATGGACCTTACAAGATCATGCACCAGGTAGGTGAGGTTTCTTATGAGCTAGAGCTTCCAGATAGGAGAAAGATTCATAACATGTTCCACGTATCTTGCCTCAAGAAGGAGTTGGGACAATTCATCAACACATCAGAGGAGCTTCCCCCATTGGATGAGGGGAGACATTTGGAGTTGGTTCCGGAGGAGGTACTAGATTTTCGAGAGTGGAAACTGAGGACCAAGATCATCAGAGAGTGTTTGATCAGATGGAGAGGGCTTCCAGTAGAGGATTCTACTTGGGAGAGCGAGTAGGTGTTGCAACACCCTGGATTGCTATTGCTCGAGGAAAATAAATTTTTGGAAGGGAGGACTGTGATGTCCCTTTCCAAATAGGAACTCTGGAGAGGAGGCTTAATGGTCTAAAAATACCTGTTATACTATATCCAGGGCCAGAAAGGGGTAAAAAAGGTTACTAGAGGTCACTCCAGCCAAGGGTGTTATAATTTGAAAGTGGCATTGAGATAAAAGTGGCTAAAGGAACTTTTAAGACAACTTGAGATAAAAATAGAACATGCAAGCTAAAAATAAAGGCAATAATGAATTAGGGTTTTTGGAAGATATAAGAGAAGGTAAAGTGACCTAATTCATAATTATTCTTTTTTTGACTTGTCATTGAGGAGAGAGGCGCATCTTAGGAGAGATATTTCAGTGGATTCCGAGAGGAATACACTAGCGGTTGATTTTGGTGTTGAGAGACACACCCCAGTCACTGGGGAAGTCACAGAGGCCTTACATAAGTATTCTGCAATAGTTCTATAGGATTCAACAATAGGGGCATTTCAGGGAGATTTCAGATATTCCCCTCTAACCTAGTTGAGAGGAAGGCTAGATGCATCTTTTTCCTGGTTTCTCATCAGATTTTGATGAAGAAATCATATGTGGTGCATTTTCCAAACATTGAGAGTACGACACTTAGGGAGGACACATTCAGGGTTATCGAACGATCATTAGATCAGATCTAGGGAAACCCTTTTGACCTATTTCATAGTAGGCCAAGGCGATTAGTTTGAGACACATATCAGTTGATTCTGATGATGGAATCACTAGGGTAAAATTTTCTAGTAGCAGAGGAGTGCATTCCCCTAGGGGGATCCATCCGGGGTCCAGACACACCAACAGAGGGGCAAGTTAGTCACCAGTACTGAGAGGGACAATAGGGCACACTGTTTGGGATAGTTTCCAGGATGATCTGAGAGATCTAACCACCAGGGAAAACTTTCTAGACTCGCAACAATTACCATGTGAGTTTCCATAGCTACAGATCACCCATTGATCCCATAGTGTTCATCTATTATCGGGTATTATCATTTTGTTTTCTTATTGTATTCTAGATAAGGTCCCTTTTTCATTGATCTAGCTGAGTGATTCATTTTATTCAACCACATTTTGAATTTGTACTCCCCAAAGATATCATAATATAAGATTTGAAGTATTTTTTCATAATTGTCATTTGTATGCTCATTTATAAGTTGTAAACCATTAATAATACACACATAATAGGAGAGATTCCTAGACTAGATGGATATGGGATATTACATCCTCATATAGACACACACACACGACCGCTGAAAAGAAATTATGATGACAGAAGAACGACTGGATTGATTAAAACCCTTGGCATAAAATTTGAAGAATAGTTCCTAAGTTGTGACCTTCAAAGATAGAAACAAGAGAAATGGTAGGTTGGTCGAAGTGTGATATTCCACAATAGGGTGTGTGCAGGTGCGAGATAAGCCCAGGACGAGCCACTCACCACTCTGGAGGCACTAGAGAGAAGTGAAACAACAGGATCAAGAGGACCATTTTTGGGTGGGAACAAAGCGTTGTGACACTCACTGACTACACACATATTTACTAGATTGAAGACAAAGGATAAAGAGTAACATGTCATCAATTATCTGCACACTAGCTTGGGACAAGCAAGGAATTGATTGTGGGGGAGATTTTGAGGGGGCCTCTTAGGCCCCAATAGTCATCACATATACGTTATTAGACATTAGAATACATGATAATGTCTAATAAAGTAATGATATATGTAACAAGTGGTAAATGTAACTAAACAAAGGATTAGTTGGAGTGGGTGCAACTGATCCAACCATTTAACTATTGTATAAATAACCCTAAAAGATGGAATAAAAACTTGGAATGGAATTCCTTCAACACATTTATCTCCTTCTTTCTTGGTATCTGTGTGTGATGACGTGCATTCCAATGTAGTCTCTCTCTTTCACGCTTGCCTCATTTTCCTAGACTACAAAAATAGTGCATGAAAAGAAGATAGAGGGAATCATGATCTACGTGGATATGGAGAAGTTGAATGATGTGTGTTTACATGATCTAGTTCCAATACCATTCATAGATGAGGTACTGGAGAACCTAGGAGGCCAAGAGACTTATTATTTCACATATGGATTCTCGAGGTAACATCGGATAAATATTGCGCAGGAGGACCAACACAAGACTACCTTCAGGACAAAGTGGGGGATTTATTAGTATATAGTAATTCCCTTTGAACTGAAGAATTCCCCTATGGTATTTTCCAGAGTTGTGGTAGCAACATTCAATGAATTTATTCATAAGTTCATGGAAGTATACTTATATGATTGGATTGTGTTTAGTCTGTTGAAGGATCACATAGAAGTACTCAGGATGATGTTGGATAGGTGTAGACAATGTCATATTTCACTGAGCTTGAAGAAGTGTATTTTTTGGACACTGTTTGGGATTTTTTTGGGACATGTAGTATACAAGTAGGGATTACTACTATATCCACCCAATATTGTACTAATTATGGATTTAGAACCACCTAAACCAATTATACAACTGAGGGAAACTCTCATTCATACAAGCTATTACAAAAATTTGATTAAGGGATACGCGTAGATCACATCGTCAATGAAAAAGTTACCGAAGAAGGAAGAAAAGTTTCAATGGAATGAGGATTGTTAGAGGGGATTGGACACCTTAAAGAAAAAACTAATAACAATGTCGATTTTGATCTTTCCCGATTGGAACAAAGAGTTCTATGTTCATGTAGATTCATTGTTTATAGTGTTGGGCGGAGTGCTATCTCAATCAGGGGAGGGAGACATAGATCACCCAATTGATTTTGAAAGTAGGAATTTTTCCATAGTAGAGAAGAATTATACTACCATTGAATGAGAAGGATTGGCAATGGTCTATGGGCTACATAATTTCAGACATTATTTATTGGGGTCTCACTTTAAGATGTATACAAACCATTTTTTATTACAATACTTAGTGAACAAGCCAGTGTTGGGGGGGAGAATATGTAGATGGATTCTATTGTTCCAGGAATACAATTCCAAAGGTTGTGTTGAAACCAGGGAAGTTGAATGTAGGACCAAACCATCTATCACCAATACTATCAGGAGAAGATTCAGGAAATTTAGATGATAACTTCCCAGATGCACAACTATTTGTAGTTAAAATGGTGGATGACTACTTCTATGACATCATATAGTTTCTAAGTATAGGTATGGCTCCATCAAACATGATGGCTGCACAAAATAAGCAACTAGTAGTGAAGGCAGTAGATTATCATTTGATTGCAGGGAATTTATACAAGTTGGGTGCAGATGGAATATTGAGATGATGTGTGTTGGAACACTAGAGATCGATGATACTTAAAGAAGCACATGATGTGATTGCAAGAGGACATTATGTAGGGAGAGAAACTGGACAAATGATTTTGTGCACAAATATTTTTTTCTCCCACATTTCATAAATATGTGAAGGAATACTGTCAGTCATGTGATGTATGTCAAAGAGTGGGAAAGCCATCTATGAGGGATGACATACCTTTGAATCCACAAATTACCTTTCAATCATTTGAGAAATGGGCCATAGACTTTGTAGGGCCAATCAACCCATAATCAAGAATAAAATGGGGCATGTACATAATCACTATGACAGATTATTTGACAAGATGGGAAGAAGCAACACCAGTTACAGACTACACCACAGAGACTGATGCAAGGTTTTTTTTTGAGAATGTAATCAAAAAGTTTGGATGTATGCACATATTAATCAGTGATAAAGGCACACACATTATGAATAAGAAAATTGCATCATTTATCGAGGATTTTTAAATTCATCATTAGAAGAGTACCTTGTATCATCCTCATGCCAATGGAATAGTGGAAGCTTTTAATAAAATCTTGGAGAATTCTTTGAAAAAAATTTGCAATGCAGGGAGAGACAATTGGGACTTTAGAGTTCCTGCAATGTTATGGGCTTACAAGACTACAAGTAAAATTTTGTCAGGTTAGACACCTTTTAGATTGGTCTATGGGAAAGAAATAGTAATGCCAATGGAGTTTATTTTACCTAGCCTATGCATTGAAGCAATCACTGATCTATGGTACTCTGGCGCAATAGAGGAGAGATTGACACAATTAGTACAAGTTGAACAAGATCGGTTTGTCACAAGATTCCATCAATACATTCAGAAGGAAAGAGAGAAGACTTGACATGATTGACATATTAAACAAAAAAAAAATGAAGTAGGAGATTTGGTATTACTCTATGACAACAAGTCTATGCACCATCCAGGAAAGTTTAGAATGTACTGGATAAGACCCTATGTGATTCAACATGTAACAGAGACAGGTGTTGCGCAGTTGGAAATCCAAAATGGAGAAGTCCTTGGAGGGATTGTAAATGGAAGTCGGTTGAAATTATATAGAGATGGTTGAAAGCCTGCACAATAATCTGGGTTGCGCCAGAACACATGAATCATAATAGTTGTACTATAGTAGGATGGAAAAAATACAGAAAAACTAACAAAAAGTAGAAAAAGGAAGAAAATTAAATTAAAAGAAGATAGAGAAAAAATAAAATGATTACAAAATATAAGTCATAGGAGATTGTGCAGAAGGAATGGTTATCATGCATTAGAATGGAACTAAGCCAATCAAGAAAACAATATGTAGAATAAAAAATAGCGAAGTACACATATGCAAAATCACGAACCATTGTTCAGTTTGGAAATGACAAGACATTTGGAAGAGTTCAAACATGGAAACAACGTCTACTAAGAGGGAATTAAAGGTTATAAAGGCATTTTATAATATTAAATGGTAAAAGTCATTGGAAATCACGACAGATTGGTAGTAGGATGGAAAAATCACCATATGGATTTGGTAATAAAGCCACATTTATAAAACCCGTTGGCAGATTGGACCAGTTAGTTAAGGCGGGATGAGACATGTATAGTTGGAAAGAGGGCACAAGAATATTGGAGGGTCGCTAAGTGTAAATCATTATTGCATGCAAGTGAGAGAGAATCATAACTAACCAGAGTGAATTCAAGTGCATCAGAGCCAAGCTATAGCTACCATAGAACAACCACAGATCTAGTTAACAAATCTATCACACAAGATGAATGGCCCTGAAAAAGGTTGGAGCACCATCTGCAGTAGTGCGAAAATAGGAAAAAATGGCCAATAAATACACCAGAAGTCGAGGAAGTACCTGAATCTTCAGCTTTGACTTCATAGGAAAGCTTCCATAGAAATCACATACCACCTAGAATGGATAATGCACCACCAATAAACATACCATCAAATTTGAAATACCTGCTCGTAACATCATCGATTCCACTTGGTGCAAGCATTGAAGTAGATATGCTTGGAAATATTGTCGGCCTCAAGTTCATAGATCACGATATCATCGATGAAAAACATTTTTTGGAGTTGGGAAAAACACTTGTGTGAAAAGAGCATACTGAGCACAGAAGCAATAGTGTTAGAGACACAGTTGTGGACAATCATATTGGAAAAGGAAGACATACTGAACTTGTTGGAGATTCCACATTTAAGGTGTAGTTTGGATGAAAATCCTAATAAGAAATTGATAACAATAAACTGATCGATGAAACTCCTAATAAGGAGTGTGAAATTTAGAGATTTGCATATGTAGAGGAACAAGATCAAGGAAGAAGAATTTCTAAAGAAGAAGACGAAGAAGATTATGGTGCACAAAACATTGGTGATGATGATGAACTCTCAAAAGAAAATTAGTCTATAGAAAACTGTGATGAATAAAAAAAATAACATCTAAAGAGAAAATAAACAAAAGGAGTTCAAAATATATAAATACAGAGTATGAACAAAGCAAAGTTATTAATTATATGAAAGAACAATAAATATCTTTTGGAATCAAAGAACTAAAGAATATCAATAAGAAGAAGAAATAGATCAAGAATATTAGTAAGCTTCACACCCTTGTCCATTATGACAAAGGAGAAGACAATTAAACCCTATTTGAACACAAAAATCCCAAGAGATTGAGATAACAACTGGAACATTCACAGAGGGAGAATATTAGTTAACATTTTCTTTCCTTTGTCATTGATGTCAAAAGAGGAGAGATAAACAATAAATACAAATTCCAAAATAAATGGGACAAACACAGGTGGAGCATAACATTAGGGGGAGAATCACCTCAGGGGGAGCATCATCTCAGGGGGAGAAGAGAAATATTCCCTTTGTCATTGTTGTCAAAGGGGTAGAGATAAAGAGTAAAACAAAGTCATATAAAATGACTCAAAATATAGAATACATTTAACAAGGGAAGTAAGATTTTTTTACTAAGGTTGCCATCAATAACAAAGGGGGAGATTGTTGGTAATTTGGTTGTCATTGATGTCAACCTTAATAAATAGGAGAAGTATAATTGATTGATTGGTTTAAGAAGCATTGCCAATATTGGACATATTTTTATGAATGTGACTTGAATGTCAAGCATTTTCAATATTAGACATAATTTTATTAAGGTTGGGAATAATGTTATGAAGGTCGGACTTGAATGTCAAGTAGTGTCAATATTGGACATAATGTTATGAAGGTGACTTCAATATCAGTAGAAATTTAATATTGACTAATATTTTGTATTATTTTGATACACTAATATTGCATTGTATAAGGTTGATATTGTGTCATTAAAATCCATGCACAAATGAAGAAACTGTGAAGAAATTGTCGAGATAAAAAGAGTAAATGGATAATCCAATATGGATCCATAAAAATCACAAATAAAGAAGTTAATAAGACATGGTTGATTAAAAGTCATTCAGAAAATCTCAATTGAAGAAGAGTCTAGAGATGAGATAGAATGTCAATGATGGATGTTTGGTGAGGAAGAATTGACACCATCGTGTCACAAGTCGATTTAATACAAACAAAAATAAGGTCGACTATCTAGAAATCGATCGACTGCAAGATGAGTCAAAGACAAGTCAACCAATTACAAGCCTGCATATTGAAAAAAGTATGAGAAGACAACTCAATCGATTTCAAAATGAGTCGAAGACAAATCGACTAACTAAAGGTCAAAGTCGAAGGAAAATTGAGTCGGGAAATACAAGTTGGCCAAAGCAAGTCAAGACGACTAAAGTCAAATTTATCAAGTCAATTTTCTTCCAAGTCGATTCAGTCCAAGAAAGAAGTAACCTAAAGGTCGAAGTCGAAGAAAACTAAAATATAAGTTGGGTCGAGGCTGAAGCAATATGGGTCGACTAGAATTGAAATACTCAAGTCAAAATTTCTCCTAGTTGAGTCGACCAAAAATATGTTTGTCGGTCGAATGAGGAAGAAAATACAAAAAAGGGTGTGACCATGTCAAATATTTAGTAACTAGCAGCTGAGAGGGAACCGATTTTAATATAACTATCAATTAAAATGTTACAAGTTAAGTTTAAATAATCACCAACAAATGAGATATGTGGAGGTTGATTTAGACATTCACGAAAAGGTAATATGTACTGAATTCGATCTGGCATCCAACGACAGAAGTAAAATATAGGCAAGTTTCCTTCAAAGAACTGGCTGGACCGACCACTTCACAAACTTTCTAGGGAAATCTCCCTTGTGTCAGCTACTTGGGCATGTTCTTCAAAAAACCCATGTCGTAGAATTTTCATACGAAAATCGTTGTCTAAATTGGTGTACGAAAATTAATTAATAAAAGTTACCATTTGTCTTAATCAAATGAAGGGGTGCAATGTTTCATTCCAAAAGGACACATTGTTTCAAAGTGACACCCTTTGAAGGACTATATAAGTAATGGAATATGAAGGGAAGAAGGTGTCTTGGTGGATATATATATAGAATGGATTGAATGAAAGTTCATTCTATCAGGTTGATGGTTGTTTACACGCCAAGTCTTGTCATGAGGATTGGATTCCACACATCTCAACTGGATCTGAAATCAACAAGCTAGGTCTTGTTATGAGAGTTGGATTCTTCATTTATCAGTTGGATCTGAGAACTACAAGCTGGGTATTGTATTATGTAGTTGGATCTCTCATATTCAGTTGAAGTTGAATATTGAATGATTGATTTTATTTGTATTTATTCAAGTTAAATAAATAAAATAATGATATTTTATCTACTTCATACAGTTTGTGTTATACATGTTTATGAATAATTAATTGAACAACATATATCTTATTTAATTAATTTAGTTAATCTATGAAAGTGTGAAAAGTAGTCAAAAGTTCCAGACACTGATTCACCCCCCCTCTCAGGATCAGTGTATGTTTCAATACTCATATCATTACATAGTGATGTCTTTTGGATTGAAGAATGCCCCTTCTATTTTTTCAAGAGTAGTCGTAGCTGCATTTAAAGACTTTATACATAAATTTTTGGAAGTTTATCTGGATGATTGGAAAATATTTAACTTATTTAAATATCATGTTGAAGTGTTAAGATTGATGCTATACAAGTGTAGACAGTGTCAAATTTCCTTGAATATTAAGAAATGAATATTCAACACACCATTTGGAATTTTGCTAGGGCATGTGGAGTGTAAATAGGATCTGCTGGTTGATCCTGCGAATATTGTTGTCATTTTTAATTTACCACCACCTATGTTAGTGTGCCAATTAAGAACTACACTTGATCATATAGGTTACTATAGGAAATTTATAAGGGGCTATGCACATATTATGGCGCCCATGGAAAAATTGTTAACGAAGGATATCAAGTTTCAGTGGAATGATGAGTGCCAACAAGGTTTGGATATATTGAAGGGGGAAATGGTGACAAAACCAATTTTGGTGTTTCCATATTGGTCAAAAGAGTTCCATGTTCATGTGGATTCCTCTTCAATATCACTTGGAGTAGTATTAATACATCCAGGAGAAGGTGATATAGATCACCCAATAGCGTTTTCAAGCATGGAACTCTCATATTTAGAGTAGAATTATAATACAACAGAGAGAGAAGGTTTGGCTATGGTGTATGCATTGTATAATTTCATAAATTATTTGCTAGGCCAACATTTTAAAATGTTCACAGATCACTATGCTCTTAGATACTTGGTCAACAAGCCAGTGTTG
>JZKD02S0200296.1:628634-639914 GCA_000966675.3 Picea glauca | reverse complement strand
TGTTATTTATAGAATTTGATTTTAATGTAGTTGTGAAACCTGGAAGATTGAATGTAGGGTCAGATCATTTGTATAGGATAACAAATGGAGAGTGTTAGTGCTTAGAGTCACCTTAATATTGCAGGAGGATAATCCCAACACCCATCAAATTTTTTGTGGAGGTAGGTTTATGGTTAGAGGTCAAATGGACAAAGCTTAGTGTATGAATCTTTAAACAAAAAAAACTAGGCTAGCAATGCATAAGAAAATGAGGTTCTCATTAACTTCATTCATTGGTTTAAGGATAAAGGTGAGAAGGACAAAGACTTAGTGAGGAAAGTGGAAAAGTATGCCATGAGCATCCGACCTTCAAGAATCTTGGTGCAGATAAAATCAGGCACAAGAGCACTCTTGAACTTAAGTTTAATATACTGAAATATATCACAACATTATGATCAAACCTCCATTACAATACAACTACAACATATCGTCTAGATCATCCATGCATGGGAATTTCATCATAAGAGGAAATAGGACAGTGAACGAAAATAATGAAACATATCATAACAACATTATAATCAAACCTCCAATACAATACAACTACAACATCTCATATTGATCATCCATGCACGAGTGTTTCAGCACAAGAGGAAACAAGATGATGAAAGAAATTGACTTCTATTAATGAGAAAGTCTCAGGTCTCATACATAACCAGAGAACAACTTTTCTATCAAACTATTACAAATAGGGAGCTCTATTCAACCATCGACCCGTAACATATTCTTCCACTGATCTATTTATACCTAGATCAGTGGGCAACCGTTAGGAAGGTGATCTCGCCATCCCTTCCACGGCTTGTCCATCTGTGTATCCTTATTTCATATGAAATCTCATATCAACATGGGACTATACGAAAAAACCATCCCTCATGGTACCTCGGGCTGACAGTTTTGTCTCCATGGCCAAACCCTCCATGCTTTTCATTTATGGAGTGAATCGAGGTATAAACTACTAGTCCTTGTTCATTAAATTATTTCTCCTTGGGATCGAGACGAGGCTCGACGACTAGGGTGCAACCATTTGTTGCTATTGGATTCAATGCTGAATGAGCACATGATTTTATGGCCCCCGAAAGTGGTTTGGACCCACACTGCTTTTGGGCCCGAAACTCACCACCTTCCGCAACATAGCTTTCCCACAACATCACGGTTTATATTTTGTCCCGCTCAAGTATTTTAACGCTCGAGCATGTTGTGGCCTCGAAATGAAGAGTGGTTGTTGATCTGGTCATGATCTGCGATCTGGGTGCACCTGCTATTTTAGCGCCCCCGCTAAAGCTTATCTGCATGCCAACTATAATGTTCTTCAAACCACACATAGAGATGGCACTAAATTGAACTATACATGGTATATTTATTGTTGAAAACTGCACCCGCCTGCTTGCCTATGTTCATGGCTATCACCTGCGACCCTTGACAACTTCATGTGATAACATCGGCTCCATAGGAGATGGCATGCTCCCTGTGAGCTGCCAAGAACAAGCAGTTTCAATGCCTTAGCTTTTGGGTCATGGGGTCAATTATTCAAACAAAAATAAAAGCGAAAGTGGTATTTACAATGGGTGGAAAGCCAATCATGACTTAAGAAAAATATTTTTTTAGAAAGTGCCCATTGATAGGGCCACCAAAAAATTTGGAATCCTCCAAGTTCTACAATTTATAAGTGTTTTTGAAAATACCTCAAAAATATTGAAAGGACCAATCCATAAGGCTTCGAATTTACCATGTTTTCCTTTGTCTTGCTTGGGTGCATCCCATTTGAGAACTAGATCTCCCAACTGAAAATATTTGTTGCTTACCTTCTTGTCAAAGGCTCGTTTTATCTTTTGCTGATGGTCCTGAGCTTTATCAAGTAGTTTCTCCCTAGTCTGTTGTACTTCTAACAACCAATGTATCCTCTTGACCGTTATCATCAGGTTCTCCTTGGTAGTCCTAGAGTAATTTTTCCATAGGCAAGGCAAGCTGAGTAGGAAAGATAGCCTCTACCCAATACACAAGATGAAAAGGGGAAACACCAAGTGACCTCTTTGTTGTAACTCTATCAACCCATAAGGAAAATTTTAGCTTTCATTCCCTTATTGTCTTCTAACAATTTCTTGGTGATATTTATGAGGCTCTTGTTAGAGGACTCTCCCAAACCATTTCCTTGGGGGTAGTAAGGATTAGAATGGACTAATGCAATACCATATTGTTCACAAATATTGATCAATGGTTCAAATTTGAAGGAGGTAGCATTGTCAGTAATAATCCTTCTTAGACAACCAAATTTGGACATAGTATCTTCAAGAAAGATAATGATTACCTTATGGGAGGCACTTCTTGTAGGAATGGCTTCTATCCACTTGATGAAATAATCAGTGGTAGTCAAAATCCACCTGTGCTGACCACTTGAGGCTAGGTGTATTTCTCCAATGAAGTCAAGACCCCACCGTTGAAAACTTCCAGAAACCACCATGGGTTTCAAGGGTAAAGATTTGAGCTGCTACTTTCTAGAAATATTTTGGCATTTGACACAAGCTCTAATTTTTGTGCAAAAATTAGTAAAATGGATAGGCTAGAAATACCCATCTTTGAGGATATTATAAGTTGTTTTTCTCCAAAAATGATGGCCCCCACATAAGCTATCATGAAAATCATTTGTGCCCCTTTTGGCTTCTTGTGGATCCAAACATCTCAAAAGAACTCCTAGAGGATCTTTTCAATACAAAAATTGATCAATGAGACACTATTTGATTTCTTTAAGCTTCAAATATCTCACCTTGTTCATGTCCAAGCCATCAGGAGGCCGCAAATTATACAAAAAATGTATGATGTATTTATACCAAGTGCATTCTTCCAAGCTAGGGATGACATGAGATATTTTATCAACAAAATCAAATTTCTTAATTTTTTATTTTTTATTCATGAAATTAACCCCCAACTCTTTGTAATTTGATTTAGCCAACAACCTGGCTAAACCTTGGCCTTTCACCAATTTAGAAAACATACAGTGCCATGAGGTATCCACATGAGTAAGTATCTGACGAATAAGGAAACCCTATTCAACCGAAAAAGTGGTTGACATAGATTCCATCTTCCCCATTCATTGAACCTGTTAGCCCAACGATTGTGGAGCATCATGAACAAAAAATTATGGTGACAGATTAGGGAATGGATATTGATACAAAAAATGACATACAAAACCATAACACAGAGAAAAATATTACGAAACAACTTGGTCTAGGAGAGGAAAAAAATATGAATGCATAAGACATTGAAATAATAGAGTCATATGAGCCCAGATTACATATTGAAGCAGATAAACAACCTATAGAAGAACCAACAAAACAGTCATAAGAACATGTGCAAGTGGAAGATGTTACAAACAAGTAAAATTCAGATGCAAAAGAAGATGAGGATTCACACCAAGAAGTAGGGCCATCGACAATGAAAACAAATACAAAGGGAAAATAGACAGTACAAGGATCACTGCACAAACAAAAAGAAGTAACACTGACACTGCCATAGATACCCGAAGGAGTCACGGTCCTTTTTGGAATATTAGGATGTGTGGATAAATTGAAGTATGTAAAACATGATGTATAAGACAAGGACAAGCTCCCCAAGTTTGCGCCACAAGTATATATGGAGAGGAAAGGAACAGATCCATCAGGGGTTCCCATTTTGGAGCCCAAACAGTGGATTGTAGTATTGTATACCACAGATATCATGAACCTGTTGGAAATTCTCCACTTTGGGAGAGGCGAATATGTAAATGCATGTGTTAAAAAAATATTGGCACTAGTTCATGAAGGTATCCTATGGATTGACAGGTTGGTATCAATAGATGTATATTTAATTGGAGAAATCACAAGTTTTCCAACAGATGGAGAAAATCTAGAACAATATTTGGATGACAAGACTAAGGAGAATGTAATATTCTAGATATAAAATAGTATGCAAAACATAAATAATTATCTAGAAAGGGCAGATAAACAATGATATAACCAAAACAACATCACAATAATAAGAAAATAATACCAGAATAATAGCAGAAAGAGCACTTTGATTATTGAGAGCAATGTTCACTTGCCTCTTCGAGGGGGAAACCTCCAGCAGAGAAGATCTCTATTACAATAATATCCAATGCAAAACTTCTCATACCCTCTATTCACATTTACGAGTGTGAAAAATACAAGTTCACTCAGAGATCTTTTCTATTTTTGATAACGAGTCAAAAAAGAGATTATCTACGACTCATGGCCTTTCAAATCCAATTTAACGAGTGTTAAAGGGACAAATCACTCGACAATATTTTTTCTTTTTAAAGATGAGATGGAAAAGAGATTAAATTAAACTCGTTGACACTGTCTAATTAGCATGTAATGGGGGAGGCCAAGGCTCCTGTAACAACCTTCTGCAGAATGTTAGTATCTTACGAATAGCCGACATAACCTTGGGGAAACCCAAAGCTCTCCAAGTTGAGGAGGATAAATAACTAACTGAGTATATAGTCTCTGTGTTAGATTGGATAATGTCTCTTAATGGAAAATACATAGGTGGGGGCATTGGATACCCCATAGGACTATCCTAGTCAATAGTGATCTCCTCAAAACCAGGAGGGAGAGGACTTGGTGAAAGGAAAACTCTCTCTCATTCAGAAGGTCCAGGATCAGGAATGTTGATGACATGATCGAAGGATGCATCACTCTCCATAGGGAGAGTAATATTGACCAGAGATTGCACTAGTACAACCACTTATTCAGTTCTATGTTGAAGAGGATGCATGGTAACAGGGATAGGGAACACGTCTCCCTTGACAACGGGGGTGACGTCAGGAGAGGATTGCAATGGTTTTACCACTATGTCAATCGAAGGAGGAACAAGGTGTGGGGAAACCATTCAAAATCCGAAGGGCCCTTGGGTGAGCCCCAAGATGGTAGTATCATGGTCGTAACCAGACACAAATGAGTAAGGTGACTTCCTTCGCAAGTCATGCAAAGGAATTTAGGCTTACGTCTAAGGCGTCAAGTCTTCTCAATGCCTCCAACATCATTCACAAAGGCTGGAGACATACTCTTTTAAAGACTGGTAGAGGTGTGAGAGTCATCTCCTACATGATGTACAGGGGTCAGAGATGTGGTATTGATAAGAATGGTGCCTCCAACATGATTGGCAGAGGTTGGGTGTGGGCTGTCAACATGACTAGCATGAGTGGTTGACCCATCTCCAACATGACTGGAAAAGGTTGATGATGGAGCTCCAATATGACTAAAAGTGACTAGGTTAGCAATAGGTTGTGGCATTTTATTCCAAGGTCTAGGGAAATATTGACTTGAGAGAATTGTAGGCCAGGAAAGATCCTAGTTTACTTCTTGTCCCTGTCCGGGAAGATAGTACCCTTCGCCTAATGGATTCGAGGAGGTGTGTATGGGCATCATCATTGAAGTCTACGAAGAGACAAAAGTAAGGACTATTCAAGTGAGGATATATATTTACCCCTTGTGAAGGGGTTCTGTAAAGGGGAAAGACTAATCCGTAAAACTAGTTCTCCCCATATGAAATACCCCAGGACACATGAGGACTAGTCATTGAAAAATTACTCGAAGGAAATGACATGGTAGACGAAGGATACATGGATGGCTTGTAATAAGTAGAATAAGCACCCATCTGAGTATTGACCCCTAAAAGATAATAAATAGGATTGGATCCATAAGAGGGGAGGTTCCAACCTCCTGTCATGAAAGTGGGTTGAGGGACATGTCTCGTATCAAATGAAGATGTAGGCCTCAAGGCCATGGTGCCCCCTGATACAATGCTAGGACTCATATAAGTGGACCAGGGAGAGGATTGCATGGGTGAAGGCATATCAACATAAAACTGGCTAGAGGCCCCAAGAGCGGACTGAGTATCATAGTTTTGCATACCATTATAAGAAACAGGAGGATTCATCCCCATGAACTGAGTAGGCATCATGGGGTAGGTAGCGGTAAATGAGGGAGCCAAACGAACTCCATTATCCATGATAAATAGAACTCAATATAAACTCTTAAGTCTAACTAGTAAGCAAAGAGTACACCAAAAGTCAAATGACCAATATGAATGCAAGTGAGGTAAAGTGGTTGAGTGGCCTCCCTCCCTAAAGAAGGTATGTCTCACCGAAGAGGGGCTTGAGACTCCCTGCTAAAGATCGAAGGTAACATAATTAGTTATAAGGGACCTCGTGGGCTTAACAACCAATCGGTCAGATCCCCCCAAAGAGGTAATCCTCCATAAAGGTTGTGTGTTTTCCGACCCTTATCTGACCCAGGGTACCTATAGAATAACCCCAGTAAGTAACCTATGAGACACCTAAGTCAGGCAACTAATAAACCACTATATAACCGATGCATAGGAGATAAGTCATAAGTCAGGTCCACTGTATGGGCAGGCTAGCAAAGACCGAAACCTTGAAATTACCGCCTCTCACGAAGGTAAGGGCACTAACAAGATCCCCAAATATGAATAGATCCCCAGAAATATCTCTAACACTAGGAAGGTATTGGGGGGATATCCCTTCAACCAACTTCGTGTGACCTCGTGATTAACTCCAGTGTGAGTGGAGCCTCCTGATATTACCAATTATACAATGGCTTTCTCCACTCCCTGACTCAGAAACAATTTAGTAATGGTACCAATGTAAACAATTACTGCGCATTAGCTTTGGCGCAGAGTAGGGGCACAATAAAATGTAGAGGTATGATGGGTAAGGAACACCAAAAAACCATTTGGATAAGTGCATAACACAATGGAGGAGGACAACACCAGAAGAATTGTTGCATCACTTCATCCACACACTGGAAGTAATCCCATAGAATTGGTATGTAGACTAGGAAATGCGCAAAGGTACTACATAATGGACAACCTTACAACATAACTTTGTAGTAACTTTCTCATTTGAACATGAGAACCCCAATATTGATTCAAAATTGAAGCAGATAAGAGGTGTGATATTTATTTATGAACCAGAGGTTGAACTCATGATTGAATATCAAGAACAAAACAGACATATAGTCAAATAACTACTTTCATGCTATCACATTGAAGAGGAAGCACCAGATGAAGATGATCCACGCAACATTCAAATTATAGAAATTGAAGGAGAAAGAGAGGTGTAAGGTCCATCTCTGGAGTAAGAAGTAATTTATGCACCAATCAATGTGAAGAAAGTCAACATTGGGACAACTGACAACCCTAAAATGGAAAGTATTGGAGACTATTGGGATGAACAAATAGTAGAAAGAGTAACAAAGTTGTTGCGCAAATACAGTGACATGTTCCCAACAACCTTTACAAAGATGAAAGGCATAGTAGGAGACATAGGACAGATGAATATACCTCTCAAACCTAAGGCAAGACTTGTCAGATAGATACCTTATAGGATGAATCCAGTGTATAAGAAGAAAGTGAAGGCATAAATTGACATAATATTGGAATTTGGTATCATAGAACTAATAGAGGAATCTAAATGGATAAGTCTTATGGTAGTCCAAGAAAAGAAAGAAGGGAAGATAAGGATATGTGTAGATTTGAGAAAACTTAATGATGCTTCCTTACCTAATCCTTTTCCTACCCCTTTCACATATGAGGTCCTAGAGAATGTGGGAGGCTAGGAAGCATATTCATTTACAGATGGATTCTCAGGTTACCATCAAATAAAAATAGCTCCAAAATATAGGTATACGACTACTTTTTCTATAGAATGGGGATCCTACCAATACACAGTCATGTCGTTTGGGTTGAAGAATGCACCAACCATATTTTCAAGAGTATTCATGGTTTCATTTATGGAATTCATACATTAGTTTCTAAAAATATATCTGGATAATTGAACTGTATATAGTATGCTAAAGGACCATGTAGAAGTATTAAGGTTAATGTTGGAAATATGCAGGCAATGTCAGATATCATTGAATATCAAGAAATGCATTTTTGGGACACCTTTTGGAATATTGTTGGGCCATATAGCATGTAAACAAGGTGTGCTAGTAGATCCTACTAAGATTGCAGTTATTGTAAATTTACCACCACCAAAGTCAATGCGCCAGCTAAGAGAAACACTGGGACATATAGGCTATTACATGAAATTTATAAAAGGGTATGCACAGATTACTTCTCCAATGGAATAAATGTTAAATAAAGATATACAATTTGACTGGAATGAGGACTATCAACAAGGATTGGACACCTTAAAAGAAAATATGGTCACATCATCTATCCTAGTATTCCCAGATTGGGAAAATACATTTCATGTGCATGTAGATGCATCAACCATAGCACTTGGAGTAATTCTAGAGCAACTAGGAGCAGGGGACTTAGACCATCCTATATCCTTTGCAAGCATACAATTTTCAGAATCAGAGTAGAATTAAAACATAATGGAAAAAGAAGGCCTAGCCATGGTATATGCACTTCAGAACTTCAGAAACTATTTACTAGGGAAACACTTTAAGATGTTCACAAATCATTCATCCCTCAAATATCTAGTCAACAAGCCAGTGTTAAGGGGAGGATCTGTAGATGGTTGTTGTTATTTCAATAATTTGATTTTGGAGTGATATTAAAACCAAAGAAGTTGAATGCAGGACCTGATCAACTGTCAAGGGTAACTAATGGAGAAGAACCTACTCACTTGGAAGACAACTTCCCTGATGCACAACTATTTTAAGTACAAGTAGTTGATGAATAATTTGTTGATATTATTGAATACTAAAGTACAGGGATTATGCCACAAGCATTTAACACTGTGCAGAAGAAGAATTGGGTAGTCAGAGCTTCATACTATCAACTTATTATAGGACACTTATATAAGATGGGCGCAGATAATATTCTAAGAAGGTGCGTACTAGAGCATGAAAGGACCATAATTTTCGTAGAAGATCATGAAGGAATAGTTGGAGGACACTATGCAGGAAAATCTATCGCACAGAAGGTATTGCGCACGGGACTATGGAGGCCAATATTCCATAGCGATGCTAAGGAATATTGTCAAACATGTGATGTTTGTCAGAGGGTTGGAAAACCCAAAAGAAGGGATGAAATTCCCCTAAGGCCAAAAGTAACCTTGTAGGTATTTAAAAAATAGGCAATAGACTTTGTTGGACCAATCCATCCACCAACAAGAAGTTCAGGAGCTATATATATATCATTACTACGACATAATACTTAACAAGATGGGCAGAAGTAACACCAGTCAAACACTGTAGTGCAGAGACAAAAACACACTTCGTGTTTGAGCAAGTGATCACCATATTTGGTTGTCCAAGGATTTTGATGAGTGACCAAGGTACTCATTTTATCAACAATACTATTAAGGCTATGATTGAGGAGTTATAATTATATCACCAAAAGAGTACACCATACCATCCTCAGGCAAATGGAATAGTAGAAGCCTTCAATAAGATCTTGGAAAATGATCTCACAAAGATCTTCAGTGTCAACATGGATGATTGAGACTTGAAAATACCAGTAGTACTATGGGAATATAGGACTACATGCAATAAGTTGACAGGACATACACCATTCAGATTGGTGTATGGGCAGGAAGCAATGATACCATTGGAATTCCTGGTACCCAATCTGCGTGGAGAAGAAATTAGCAACATGAGAGAAAGAGGCATAGTAAAGGAAAGGTTAAATAAACTAATGGAGATGGAAGAGGATAGGATTTTGGCAGGATTTCACCAATAAGTAAAGAAAGAAAGAGGCATGATAGATATATAAATAGGAAGAGTTTCAAGGAAGGAGAACTAGTCTTTCTCTATGACAATTAATTTTTTCAACATCCTGAAAAATTTAGAATGCATTGGCTAGGGCCATATGAAGTAAAGACTGTCACAGATGGAAGATTTGTATAACTAAAGGATCTGGTAGGAACATAAATAAAAGGAATTATCAATGAGATTCCACTGAAATTATACGGGGACAGTCGACCTCCTAACTGATCAAAATCTGGACCAGGGGTCAAATTTAGCTCAAAAATCAAAGTTCTCAGAATTGCCTCAAAACAAATGGGTTTGTATCCCTCATCGTCACGAACCCATCGCAATTCGTTTTGTCTCAAATGGACGTTGGGAGAGAGAGATATCGTGATCTGTCTGAATCGCCAAACAGTAAAAAAAAATGGATGCTGACTGGGCAATGCGTACAGTCCGTATGGATGATGATGTGGCATGTCCATACAAGTGACATGGCATGAAGTATGTTGACAGGGTAGCTGGTGATGTGGCAGTCATTTATTGGTTGACAGTGAGCGAATCATATTGTGACACGTGGTAGATTTTGGGCAAATGGCATGGTGCCACGTGGCCCAATCATGGGCTACCACGTGGCACCCCATTTTTGGTTTGTGTGTTGGTTCAAAAGTTTATGGGGTTTGTGGGATTTGAACCCTGGACCTCCCTCACCATTGTAAAGTTTCAAACAAATTCCAACCAACCAACGCGCCAAGTTTTGTTACTTAACACATGTATGTTTTTAAATATATTAAAGTTTACATTAGTGTTGAGTTGGGTGCGGACAGGGTTGGGGCTTAGCCCCAGCCCCCGGTCATGCTCTTTTTACATATGCCTATAAGCTCTGACAACAGGAGCGCGGGGTTTTATAACAGTTCGTGGTTCTATTGTATTGTGCCATGTGACCATGACCAGGAGCGCGGAGGTGGTTTTAAAACTGTTAGCCCTTTTTGCCATAGAGCATGGTCGTATGACCCACCATATGCCTGAGTGCTTGGCGGTTAGGGGCTGGAGGTGCCCTAACCATCCTACAGTTTGGACTGGTTTTGAGTTATGCACGGGGCTAGGTTTTAACGTGCATTTTGGAGCATGTTCTTGGTTCATGCACACAAAGGTGCGTTTTGTAGAGCCAGTTTCAGAAAGCTTGAAGGAGGAAAATGGAGGAGGCCTAACTTCTTCATCTTTTGGCCGATTGAGGTGCCGTAAAAGACCATCTAGGGGTTTTTGGACGTGCTAGATCCATTGGTTCTATTTTCAAGGCCATTTGAAGACTTATTCTGCAAGTTTTTTACCATTGAAGTTTCAGAAAGCTCCAGGGAGTTTGAAGCCCTCATTGATTGAGGACATGGTTGTAGCACCCATCCATAGGATGCGAAGCAAATAATCATTTATTAAATACATACACAATAACAACTTCATTTTAGCATTATTTCATTGATTTTTATTTACACATTTCTTCTACATCTTCTCAATGATAAATCTAATAACA
>JZKD02S0200296.1:546820-618592 GCA_000966675.3 Picea glauca | reverse complement strand
CTCAATGTCTAACCAAGTCTAACTGACTCCAAATAAATGCTAAACTTTGAATTATTAAGATTAGTAAACAACAATGTTCTAACTACCGAAGGTCAAAATATGGGGCATTACAATGGTTTGGTGAGCCTATGTTTGTTTTCTGTGATTGAATAATCATTTTTAGCTAAATGATATGCTCTGAACACATTGGGACAGATTTCAGAGGCTGTTGAGGACTTTTACAGGTTTTTTTTCCAAAGAGAAGCTCAGGGAAGTTTATGGCCACATGTAGAAGAGGTCATGCCCGGATGAGCCATGATCCATTTTCAGAGTTCTATTAGTCATTTTTGGGGGTTTTATGTGTTCTAATCTCAATGGTACAGTCTGTTTTTCCATTGGAGTTGAGCAGCAGCTTGTAAAATAATTTTTGACTAATTAATCCCAGAGAGCCAAGTCCATTGATGGAGGCTCAAGGAGATGTAGCCCGGAGGGGGGTGAACTCCTTTATCAACTTGTTTTTGTTGTGAGTTTGATGGTTTATTTGCTGCAAGTATTGTTGTTGTGTATTTATTTGAAGTACATATTTAACCATTTACAAGAACATTTCCTCATACATAAACATTTAAAGGAAGAAGCATGAACTTAACACATAAGTTTATATTGCATATTTTAACAGATGAAGCAAGGTCCTGTAAAGTTTATTTTAATGAAGTAGTGGGTGCTTGCATAGCATAACAAGTCGGGCTTCTATTTTCAGATCACTAACGCTTAAAAGTTACAACTCAGTAAGAAATACATGTATATAGTGTACTATAGTAGAGAGTAGAACAAAAAAAGGATAAAAAGAAATGCAAAAATAGAAAATAAAGAAATTTAAAAATTACTGGGAAACATCGTGTGTAGAGATAGTCGAATTATCACAACAAAAAGAAAAAAATGTCTATGTGCAACATATGGTTGAAAAAAATAAAAGCATCGTGCACTAAGGAAAAATCATAGCAGAAATGCACGATGCACTCAAAAAGTTTATCGCATTGGAAAAGGGGCCAACGATCGAAAAAGTGAAAAAAAGTTGTTAGGGAAAAAATGTGCGAATTGGGGCATTTATCAAATTAAGTGAAGCGTACTCAATACGATTCAATGAATTAATCAAAGCCAAAGAAGCTTCTTTGAGAATATTCACAACATTCATGGAACCCTCTATATAAAGGGGAAACGCGGGAAAAACAATACTTATTTTGAAATTGCAAACTCATGGAGCTAGAGAGCAGGCAGACGACAGGAAAACAAGTGAGTGGATAGAGAGAACAAGTCGAATTTTATTCGACAAAGCAAGTAGTACCCATTATGGCACAAAAAAATATTGGCACACCAAATCAAACTGCAAGGAAAACCAGAAGCAAACTTAGGTCACCAGACAAAAATGCGAAGGCAGAGTAAGAAATGGCACATAGAGAGGGAATTGTCAATGTTGATGCAATTCCCTCTCTGCAGATCGAACCAGTGAGCGCCACACTGGTCGAGATAGAAGAACAAGCCCCAAAAATTGTTGGCATGGAAATTGATTCACATGACAGTGCGTAGGGAAGGGATGATTTTAGAGGCTAAATTTCGCTCATGGGCTAATTTTCCATGTTTTTTCCAAAAACGAGATTCACTATTTTAAAAATGATTCGCCCAAATTCTATATTATAAAATTATTTTACCTTAAAAATCACCAAAATTTTATAAAAACTATATAAAATCCTTAGAAATTTGAATATTTTTACAAAAATATCGCCAAACATTTGTAAATGGCATATGAAGGATTAGTAAGATTCGCCAAGGTTTCTACATTTTAAAATAAATTTCCATCCTTAAAATTGATGTAGGAGCATTGTTGGCAAGCCCGCAGAGGTAGGACCACTCAACATGTGGGAGTTCTTCCACAACTCCAACGTTTGTAGTTGCATACGATTTTGAAATCCACCTTAACTCAGTGCCGGAATTTACCTTCGGAGGCACGGTTAACCCAGTGCCGAAATTTACCCTTTGAGGCACGTTTTGAAATTCGCATGTAGAGAAAGAGTTGTATTTTAGCTCTAGAATGCGACTGATCTAGGATAGCTTGTAAACTAATTTTTAGAGTAGATAAGTAGGCAGGGGAAACCCTAAAAATCCCCTGAGTTAAGTAGAGGTTTAATATGTTTAGATAAGGTTAACTGGAATACAGAGGGAGAGTAGCATAAGAGAACTGCAAGTTAGCAGAAAACTCAAGATTTCAAAGATGTTGTAATTTGACTGTGATTTGTAGCCACTTTGGTACTTGTGAATATAACAGAAGGAAAATTGATCCAAATACATGTGTGTGAACAATGCTTGCAATTTCATGTCATTTTCTGTCTTCATGAGCAAGTGAATGAATCTCCATAGGAGAGAAGGGAATTGTGAATGCTAGTTTTTGAGTTTCAATTGTTTCTCTTCGTTTGAAGCTCTGCAAAGTGTGCATCGAGCCAGAGAGGAACGCTAGGAGATCAAGGGAGGAATTTATCTGTGATAAATACCTTGGATCTGATTTATCGAGATCCCTTGGATGCAAGGAGTGCATGGGAAATCGAAGCTTGTATAAGGAAAATTTCAGGAGGAATAACACTTCAGATAAGTGTTATCGAGATCTAAGGATCCCATTTACCAGGAAGAGCAAAGGATGAGCCTTAGAGGACTTAGAAAATATTCTATGTATGAGAGATTAAAAGCTCAGAAGGAGGAGCATTGTCGACTGTTGGATCATGGTGGGGAATCATCGACCATTCGATCTGAGACAGGTGTGCAAGATTTAGCGCTGCGTATGTCCAGGAGGGAAAAAATTGAAGACCTAAATAGATGGTGGAGAGATCTCTAGGAGGAACAACGAAACCCCGTGAGTCGTTGGATCAAGTGGAACCATAAGGATATTAACAATGAGGGCCCTTCAATGCCCAAACCTCAGGAGGGATAACATTCATCGATGCCAATAGATTTAGGCCATCCTTCCATTTCACAATTTTGAAAATCAAGGATACGGGGGAAAAATAGCTGGGACTCTTGACCCATTGAATCCCAACAAGATCAGGACCGTCGGATCTTCAGACAATTAGAGCCATCGATTTGAAGTGCGGGAATATTCCGTGATTTCGGCGATCGGGAGGAGGAGCGAACAGATTTCGTGGAGAGCGAAGTTGTGAAACGTGAAACGCTGAAATGATTGTAGTCTTCGGCCAAGGGGAGACTTGAGTCATAGATCTCATGCCATCGTGATTTCGGTGATCAGAACTTGGAGGAATCAGGTGCACTTTTGGTGAAGCTCATGGTCACAGGCATGTGGTCACATAAATTGAGGAAGGGGAGGAGATAACCTCCGTTAGCCCTATCGGGGTTTCAAGACTCAAAGGGGTCTGCATCGGGGAGTTGTTGCATTAGAAACCCTGAAAAGGAAAAATGCGACGCGCCTTTTGGGATAAGCTCGTGGTCATTCCTATGGTCATGAGGAGTGGGGATATTGATCCTAGTGCTTGTTTGCGTGGGAAAAACACAAACAAGGACCTATGGATTTGGAGATAGAGGTTCCATCTCGAAACCAAGAGAGACGTTTTGGATCCCAAATTAGAGATCCTGACTGGGAGGTCGTGTAGCCCGAAGGTGAGATAGGGGGTTCACATCAGGTGGTATCAGAACGTTAGTTATTCATTTATAGACTTCAAGCGAAGGAGGAAGACCAAAGGAAGAGACATAGAAGTCGAAGCTGTACTCTGTCTGTGATAGATAGTCAACACAATTTTGCCAAGGAGACGAGAACTACCTTTAGCCAATCGTGCTGTAGAGAGGGAGATGCAAGAGCTTCGCGCCAGATTGGAAATAGTGGAAGAAATGCAAATAAGAGCACCTGACACGGGAGACGTCAGTGATGTAGAAAGTGAAGAGGTTGAGGTTGAATAAGCTGTAGGAGAGGATGTTGCAGAAGAACGCTTGTTGAGATAAGTTTCCATATTGGGAGGCAGAGCTAAGATAGAGGTTCCCATGTATGAGGGAAATTTAGATGCTGAAGAAATGTTGGATTGGATAAAATCCATGGATAAGAATTTCGACTATGAAGATGTCGATGAAGAGAAGGTGAAGCAGACAATCACCAGGCTAAAAGGGCATGCATCATTGTGGTGGGACGATCTACAAGATGAAAGGATAAGTAAAGGAAAACATAGGATAAAGAGTTGGGACAGAATGGTAGCCAAGCTGAAGGATAGGTTCATACCCAAGGACTATTAGATCAACCTATTCAGGAATATACAGAACCTGAGACAGAAAGGGATGACAATTAAGGAGTACACTGAGGAGTTCTACTGGCTGAACATCAAAACTGGACAAAGGGAGAGAGATGAAGAAAAAGTTGCCAGGTATGTAAATGGCTTAAGATATGAAATCCAGGATGAAATTAGCATGATGTCAGTTAGAACCGTGGATGATTCTTATCCATTTTCACTGAAAGTAGAGGAGAAGTTGGCTAGAAAACAGAACCAACAAGGAAGGGATAAGAGTCTAGCTTCAACCAAAAGCAAGGGAGTTACCTATGATAGAGAAAACAAGTCTAAGGACGAGGCTGAGAAACCACACAGTCACTCGGAATGAGGAGGAAATTATAGAGGAAGACAAGATGGTGGAAGAAACTCTTCTAGAGGAAGAGGCAGAGGAGGAATAAGACGTTATTCCTGTGGAAAAATAGGACACATGTCTTGGGAATGTCCTAAGAATAAGAATGAAGGAGGAGAAGCTCACATTTCAGAATAACAATGAAGGGATTTTGAAGCAGAAGGAGCAGAGGATGGAGCATCCCTGATGTTGAGAAAATTTCTCTTAAAACCAAAGGAAGAAATCGAGAATCCTGTGTAGAGAAATAGTCTCTTTAGGACAACTTGCAAGACTAAGGACAAAGTATGCAAGGTTATCATTAACAATGGGAGCACTAACAACCTAGTATCCATAGAGATGGTGGAGAAATTTGGGCTTAAGAAAAATGCACATCCAAGGCCATACAAAGTCTCATGGTTGCAAAAAGGACACCATGTAACAATTACTAAACAATGCCTGGTTGAAATTAAGATAGGAGGTTATAAATATGAAATCCTATGTGATGTAATTCCCATGGATGTATGCCATATTTTGTTGGGAAGACCATGGCAGTTTGATAGAAATTTCATTCATGATGGGAGGAAAAACACATATACATTGGAGAAGAATGGTAGGACGCATATGTTGCTTCCAATAGAGGAGAAGAGAGAGAAAGAGGAAGCAAGCACAACCATACTTCTCATGAGTGGGAAGGAACTCTTGAAAGAAGTCAAGGAGGAGTAGGAGATGCAGTTTGATGTGGTAAGGAAGCCCAAAGTTATCCTTACAAGTACATCAATGGATGATTTGCCTGAAGAAGTTCAGGAATTATTGGATAATTTCACTGATATAGTGGTCGATGAGATGCCAAACTCATTGCCACCCATCAGGAGTATTAGTCATCATATCGACTTGATACCAGGAGAAAGTTTGTCGAACAAAGAAGCATATAGATTAACACCTCGAGAGAATGAGGAGGTGAAGAGCCAAGTCTAAGAGTTGCTAGAGAAGGGTTTGGTCAGAGAGTGTTTGAGCCCATGCACAGTACCAAATGTGTTGAGCCCAAAGAAAGATGGAGGATGGAGAATGTGCACAGACTCGAGAGCCATCAACAAGATCACCATTAGGTATAGATTTCCTTTACCGATAATGGATGATTTAATGGATTGCTTAAGTGGAGCAAATTTCTTTTCTAAGATAGATTTGAAAAGTGGATATCACCATATCAGGATGAGAGAAGGTGATGAATGGAAAACAACCTTTAAGACAAATGAAGGTCTGTATAAGTGGCTTGTTATGCCATTTGTCTTAACAAATGCCTTGAGCACTTTTATGAGGCTAATGAACGAAATTCTAAAAGATTTCCTTAGAAAATTTGTAGTTGTATATCTGGATGATATATTGATCTTTAGCAGGACTAAAGAAGAGCATTTGAGGCACCTAACATTAGTAATGAGGAGGCTACAATAGGAGAAGCTTCTGATAAATCTGAAGAAGTCCTCTTGTATGAAGACATAGCTCATTTACTTGGGGTTTGTGATCTCTTCAAATGAACTGAAGATGGATCTAGAGAAGGTGAAAGCGATCATAGAATGGTCGTCACCAAGAAGCATGTTTGAGGTAAGTAACTTCCATGGATTAGCGAGTTTATATAGGAAGTTCATCATAGACTTCAGTGGAATTTGTGCACCAATGATAGATACATTGAAGAAAAGGCACAAGTCATTCAAATGGATAGAGGAGGCTAAAAAGAGCTTCAATATACTAAAAGAGAAGATAACAGAGCGACCAATTCTTCTCTTACCTAATTTTGAAAAGACATTTCAGGTAAGGTATGATGCAAGTGGAGTTACAATAGGAGCAGTTTTGAGTCAAGATAACAAACATGTTGCCTATTTTAGTGAGAAACTGAATGAGACTAAGAGGAAATACTCCACATATGGCAAGGAGTTTTATGCCATAATTCAAGCCTTAAAGAAATGGAGGCATTATCTTGTCCCGCAAGAATTTGTCTTGTATAGCGATAACCAAGCTTTTCAATTCATAACCAAATAAGAAAAATTAAATCAGAGGCATGCAAAATGGGTTGAATTTATGCAAAATTTTACTTTTGTTATAAAACATATTGTTGGGAATGCTAACAAGGTTGTTGATGCATTAAGCAAGATATGTTTAATTCTGCAGGAATTCTAGGTGAAGACCCTGGGGTTTGAACAACTTAAGGATATGTATTGTGAGGATACAGACTTCAAGGAAGCATATGAAGCACATACAAACCATGTGTTAATAGATAGGAGTTAGTTTATAGATTACATGATTCAAGAAGGACTATTTTTTAGAGGAAATCAATTGTGCATACCAAAATTTTCAATGAGGGATAATCTTCTGAAGGAGAAGCATAGTGGAGAATTGGATGGACATTTCAGCCATGATAAAACGTTTGCACAATTGAGAAATTCATAATATTGGCTAGGTATGAGAACATAGGTGATCAAGTTTGTGAACATATGTAGAATATTCCAACATGCAAAGGGGAAAAGACAGAACACTAGATTGTATCAACCATTGTCAATACCAGAGAGGCCTTGGGATGCAATAAGCATGGATTTTGTGTTGGGATTTCCTAGAACACAAAGGGGATTTGATTCCATATTTGTGGTAGTGTATAGGTTTTCAAAGATGGCACATTTTATCCCATGCCATAAGGCCAGTGATGCAACAGACGTTGCAAATCTATTTTTCAAGGAAGTTGTGAGACTTCACGGCCTACCCAGGAGCATTGTCTCGGACAGAGACACAAAATTTGTTGGTCACTTTTAGAGGAAATTATGGAAGAAGATGGGGATAGAATTTTCCTTCATCTCATCTTATCACCCTCATATATATGGGTAGACTGAGGTGGTGAATAGAAGTCTGGGAAATTTATTGAGGAGTTTAGTCACTGACCATCATAATCAGTGGGATCAGATTCTGCCACAAGTAGAGTTTGCATACAATGAATCACCAAATAGAAGCACTGGAAGGATCCCATTCCAAATACTATATGGAATGCAACCAAGGGGAGTGTTTGAGTTGAGAGACTTAGAACAGGGTGAGATCAGAAGGGCTGGAGCAGAAGATTTTACTGCTGAAATGCATAAACTCCATAGCCAGATCTGAGAACAGTTGCAGAGTTCTAACTAGAAATACAAGCACAGAGCTGATCAACATCACAGGGAACTTCAATTTGAAGTAGGATATCAGGTTTTGACACATATCAGGAGGGAAATGTTCCCTAGGGGAACATATAACAAGTTGAAGATGAAAAAGATAGGACCCTGTAATATCTTGAGGAAGTTTGATGAATATTCTTATGACATTGAGCTGCCAGATGGTGTGGGAATTTCTTCCATATTCAATGTTTCGACATGTATCCTTACAGGAAAGATGATGCAGAGGGATCAGAAGATCAAGAAAATATTCAGTGGGAGAAACAAATGTCTGTAGTAGAAAATCCACATATGAAGAAAATTATTGATCAGAGGATTGGCAAGAAGACCAGAAGAAGAACCTATTTTGAATATTTTGTCAAATGGGAGGGACACCCAATCAAATATGATAGTTGGGAAATGAAGCTTCCATCCAGAAATTGGGAAAATCAGTGCAGGAGCTCATGGACAGGAGTCCATGAAGTTTTTTCAAGGGGAGTATGATGCAGGAGCATCGTTGACAAGCATGTAGAGGGAGGACCACTCAGCACGTGGGAGTTCTTCCAGAACTCCAACATTGGCAGTTGTAGCCGATTTTGAGATCCACCTTAAATCAACGCCAAAATTTACCTTTGGAGGCATGCTTGAACCAGTGCCAGAATTTACCCTCTGAGGCACATTTTGAAATTTGCATGCAGAGAAAGAGTTCCATTTCAACTCTGGAATGTGAATGATCTTGGATAGATTGTAAACTAAGTTTTAGAGTAGATAAGTAGGCAGGGGAAACCCTAAAAATCCCCTGAGTTAAGTAGAGTTTTAGTATGTTTAGATAAGGTTAGTTGCAATACAGAGGGAGAGTAGGGTAAGAGAACTGCAAGTTAGCAGAAAACTCAAGATTTCAAAGATGTTGTAATTTGACTGTGATTTGTAGCCATTTTGGTACTTGTGAATATAAAATAAGGAAAATTGATCCAAATACATGTGTGTGAACAGTGTTTGCAATTTCCTGTCATTTTCTATCTTCATGAGCAAGTGAATGAATATCCATAGGAGAGAACAAAACTATGAATGTTAGGTTTTGAGTTTCAATTGTTTCTCTTTGTTTGAAGATCTACAAGGTGTGCGACAAGCCAGAGAGGAACTCCAGGAGATTAGGGGAGGCATTTCTCTGTGAGAAATCACTTGGATCTGAGTTATTGAGATCCCTTGGATGCAAGGAGTGCATTGGAAATCAAAGCCTGTATAAGGAAAATCTCAAGAGAAATAACGGTTCGGATAAGTGTTACCATGATCCAAGGATCCCATTTACTAGGAAGAGCAAAGCCTGAGCCTTCGAGGACTTCTAAAATCTTCTACGTATGAGAGATTAAAAGATCATAAGGAGGAGCATTGTCGACCATTGGATCACGGTGGGGAATCAACGTCCGTTGGATTTGAGACAGGTGCGCAAGATTTACCGCTGCATATGTCCAGGAGGGAAAATGTTGAAGACCTAAACGGATGGTGGAGAGCCCTCGAGGAGGAACATCGAAACTCGACGAGTTGTTGTATCAAGTGGAGCTACAAGGAGATTAACAACGAGGGACCTTCAACACCCAAACCTCAGGAGGGATAGAAGCCGTTGATCCCAATAGATTTGCACCAACTGTCCATTTCACGATTTTGGCAATCAGGGATATGGGGGGATAGTAGCCGGGACTCTTGACCTGTGGAATCCCGACAATATCAGGATTGTCAGATCTTCAGAGACTTGGAGTCGTCGATCTGAAGCGTAGGAATATTTCTTGATTTCAGTGATCGGGAGGAGGAGCGAACAGACTTCATGGAGAGCGAAGTCATGAGACATGAAACGTCAAAATGATCATAGCCGTCGGCCAAGGGGATACCTAAGCCATAGATCTTGCTCCATCATGATTTCAGTGATCGGAACTTAGAGGCATCAGATGCGCTTTTGGTGAAGCTTGTGGTCATGTGAATTGAGGAAGGGGAAGAGATAACCTCTGTTATCTATATCGAGGTTTCAGGACTTAGAGAGGTCTATGTCGGGGAGTCATTGCATTAGAAACCCTGAAAACAAAAAATGTGATGCGCCTTTTGGGCTAAGCCCATGGTCATGCCTATGATCACGAGGAGTGTGGAGCTTGAGCCTAGTGCTTTTTTGCGCAGGCAAAACACAGACAAGGACTTGTGGATTTCAAGATAAAGGTTCCATCTCGGAACCAGGAGATTCGTTCTGGCTCCCGAATCAGAGATCCTGACCGGGAGGTTGTCAAAATCAAGGGAGAGATAAGGGGTTTGCATAAAAAATCATCCCTGGTGTAGGGACCCAAAATAGTTGATGCAGGCAACCTAAAACAACCTGTGAGGGCCGAAGTAGCCCATAGAATAAATGGTGATGCCAGCGAGCGGACAGAGGTAGGGGAAATGTTTGCGTAGCAGTAGGAAGGGTTGGTTGAAGAAATCACCGGGCAGCCAAACTCGAGAACATAAGATATATAAGCGGAGTCTAGAACCTTTGGAACACTAGGAAGAATAAAGGGCAAAAAAACCATGGTGCAGTCCCCTTGCAAGTCTCTCGAAACTCTAATTGTATTGATGCACATTCCAGAAGGGGTACAGGCCAGGAAAAAGCTATTGGGTTGCGTAGAAAAATTCAGATACACATACCATGATGTGTATGACACTAAAAAATTCCCTAAATTTGCACAACAAGTGTATATGGAGAGTATAGGCACATGATCCTTTGGAGATCCTATGATGCAACCAAAGCAATGGGCGACATGCCTAGCAAAGACATGGATCCTCAACCTGGTAGAGATTCCCCACTTTGGGAGAGGGAGAGAAGTGAATAACTACGTCAAGAAGTTGATGGAAGTCCTCCATGGAGGCTTCCTATGGATGGAGGAACTTGTCTCCATCGACATGGAACTAATTGCGTTCATCATAGGTCTTTCTTCAATGCGAGAAAGTCCTACACAATACCTAGATGAAAAAACTAAAGAAAATTCCCTAGCATAGGAAATGAATAAAACATATGGGACGAAGAGAGGCTTGCATGGGATCATCATCAAAAGGATCGATGATGCAACCACCTAGATGGCCAAAAAACTCATGGCATGCAAACTTCTAAGAAAATTTTGCAAAGAGGACTTCCCTGTAGGGGTTGTCATAGCTGCAGCACAGTGCGAAAATGACACCATGCTCAGTTGGGCCCCATACCTTCTGAACCTATTCCTCGACGATTGGAAGGATGCGCGGGACTTGGGAACATAGTTCCATTACTCATGGATGATGATTCCGATAGCATTAATCAGGTGGATGGAGCCTTCATACTCTTACTTTTGTGACAGAGTAGGTTGTTGTCACACAATGCAGTATACATTAATGGGGACCACTTGATACCCCAAGAGAAGAAGTGGCAACATGGGTACCTTTGCGTGGTACTTCAGTGACATCCAGGAGAGCATAGCTATTACATGGAGAATAAATCTGGAGGTTATTACGCAATATCAAGGTATAGCGAACTTTAGATCTACACGCCGCAACATGTGGATCCAATCACACATGGATCTAGAGAAGGAATGGTTGCAATTGTGCTACTGCATCAATGTAGAGGATGTGGAAATGGAAATGTGGGACTGTAAAGATGACTTGAAAATCCCAGTAAGTACTAAGGAAATTCCAAAGGGAAAGGAGGTAGACATAGGGTCATATAAGAAACCTACAAGAGACAGTGATGTGCCTAAAAGGTGACAGAGCAGTGGAAGCCTAGTCATAAGCCGACATAGTAGAAGAAAGGGAGTGCTCCAAAGAAGGATGCACATACAAGAAAAAAGGAAATTTCCCCAAAACAAGAAACAAAAGGAAGGGGGGACACATCGACACAAGAAACCCCCTTGGAAGCCACTCCAAAAGAAACAGGGCCACCCAAATGGCCGATTATACATACTGAGGGGCCTCGCAAGAAGGATAAGGCTCACAATAAGTTGCCTGAGTACACAATTACTGAGGATGATGCCGAACTCATCATAGAAGGAGTAAAAAATCATGCAAATAAGTAATTCGAAGAGGCCCAACACCAACAAGGGACAATAAAAAATGAATTTGATGACATAAGGAAGGTCCTAGAGAAAATAAAATCAGCATAAAGGCATGAAAGGGGAACAAAACCCTTCCCCAAAACAAGAAATGTAGAGGCAAGGACCATGCCAAATGAGGAAGATACCATATGGACCATTGCGTAGGTGAGTCTAAGCTTCCATATAACATCAGATATGCTATAGATGGATGAAGCCATAGCCCAAACACCACTAAAGGATCTAGCACAGGTAGAGTTGGTACTGGCAAGGATACCAAGCAAGGAACTATACAAGATTCAAGTCAGTGTCGCGTAGTAAGTGAAATCGCGTGCAAGGATAGATGTGACAGAATTGTAGGAAACAAAGAATGTCAGAGATTCCATGTAAATGGTAGTTGAGTAGGTGAATCTCAAAACAAAAGAGGAAAAATAATGTGCAGATAGAATGGAACAGTGATTGAAAACGATTTATAATCGCATCCCAGATAATGCGCAAGCACTAGATAAGAGCGCAGAGGAGAAGATCAACCTCATTTCAAAAACCATTGACCATTACAAGAAAGATATTGAGGATATCAAATAAAGGCTCAACCCTATGACTCCTTCCAAAGTCCAAGAAAAAGAGCACAAGAACCAACACTCCTAATAGTCGAAATGGAGAAGGAAGAAAGGGAAGTAGAAGAACTTTTCAACAGATAAGAACAGTTATGGACGATCCTAGAAGAATATGAGAAGGTCCAATAGTGGGACCAGGAAAAGAAGACAATAAACTCTTCTATACAAGATCTCAAAAAAATGAAAAAAACAATGAGCATCACAATGCGCTTGAAGGGCACTGAAGACATGAAGAAGTTGCAGTCAAAATTGAAAACCGCGTAGAAAAAGAAGAAAAAATGACAAGAAAAAATGGAACCCCTTCAAGAACAAGAAGCTCAGATGATTGTGCAGTTGGAGGAGGAGAAGACAAGCATAGTACATACATAAGAAGAGACTGCATCATTAAGGCAGAATGAAATAACAATTTAGATAGTAGAGGCACTAATAAGCAAAGCTGAGCAGATAAGAGAAAAAGGAAAGGAACTGAAGGACAAGTTCCACAGCCTATAAGAGGTTGTTTAGGGAGAATGCACTACCTAGGTGGCTCATGGAAAGCCACATGTCAGTTTTGGGGGCCTATTGGGCGTAGGCCTATTTTGAGGAAAGACCCAATTTTGGAGGGAAATGCGTAATTTTGGAGAAGAAAAACTGGCAAGAAAAGTAGCACGTGTGAGGAAAAGAAGCATGGAAGAGGAGCAACATGCAAGGCATGTAGGAAGGAAAACCTAACCATGTTAGGGTTATAGTTTTGGTTGAGATTTTAATGACTAATGATCTTTTAAAATAGTATAAAAAATAACCTAGGAGGTCCAGGTCAAGGTTATGCTAGGTTCGAATATTAGTTATGTTTTGTGTTGTAAGGAGAAGGGTAAAATATATTGAGCTACAGAAGAATCAAGTAGCTAGATATTGAAGGTTAGATCATAGGCTGTGGAACCTAGTGTGATATAGTCTGCCTCATAGAGGTTCATTAACCTCACAATACTTGGATGATTGAAGGTTTAGTGCACACAACACCATATTTTGCAATAAACCTAATAAAATAGTCGAGAAGCCAAATCTTTTTGGACGTATCCTAGGAGGGGGTGAACGATTGTAAAACATGTGTTTGTAATGTATATTTCATTTTTAATTCTATGAGTAGTTAGTTTATGAATGGATTACCGAATGGTTAAGTTATATATAGTAGAATACATGCATGGCTTAAAAGGTTAATGAATCTTACGAATAATAGAAGCAATAATTAGATTAAGGCCTGAAGGAGATTGAATACAATCCAAAGTCCACACTCCTTCCTAGACTACAAGAACTTGAGATTTGTAGTCACCCATAGATCTATCTCTGGTGAGACTGCGAAGTGCATTCTATGTGTTGTATTTCCTTCTAGTTTACCAGGAGGGCCAATAGTTTTAGAGGGTTTTGTTGGAAACTTGTTCATATATGAACCTGGGTCATCCCAAAAAGTGGAAGAGAAATAAATTAACACAAACATTGTTTCAATGGTTTTGAATTTTTTTTTTTGTAGTATAAATATGTATTGTGAGATCTGAGGAGAGAGGGTCATGGGTAGAATTTTTCTAGTTTTGATTCACAGTTGCTAGTAGCTAGCAATTTCTACTTGAGGTTAAAATTCTTTTGGAGACCTTAGAGTCAGATTTGGAGACAAATTTATGGATTGTAATCAAGGGAAAGGTTTCAAGATGTGGAGTTTGGTACGATCTTTTCAGCCTCATATACACATGTGTATCCCAAATGCACTTCTGATGTAATGCGTGCAACGTTAAAACTTGATGAAGATTAATAAAAGAGAAAATAATGCAATATATTTTTTGAACCATGGTAAAACCTTGTGTCTTTTTGTGGAATGGTTGTCTTATTTCTTTTTGTTACTTTGTTTTTGTTAAATGAATGAATCCGGTAGAAGTAAAATGTAACGCGTACTAGAATAAGTCATGATATTTACTGCAGAATGAATATTAATGAATGTAAATGAGTACAAAATGTTAGATATGGTTATAATATTTTGGTATAATGATAGATATAACATATATGAGGTAGAAAGAATGTCTAACATCCCCATGAGAAACATCCCTTCCATTATTGTAGACATTTGGGTCCTCTAGTCATCCATAATCCATCTCGGGTGAGACTTCATTATGCACTCTGTGCACAGTGTTTCATTCTGGTCTCTACAAGGGTCGATGGTTTGCAGGGTTTTGCTAGAAACCTAAGGTAGAACCCGAGTCAGCCCAAACACATCCAACAAATGGTTTTATTCCTAATTGGAACCTAGAAGAACAGTTTGGAAGGGACTTGTTGAGAAGGACAGTGAAGAGAATGTAGTAGTAGAAAGGGATGTTCAGGACATGGAACCCTACTAAGTAGGATATTGAAATATGGTTGGAAACAAAAGATCTCGAGTTTGCATAGAAAGACAATAGAATTTCCAGGTATACACCATGCCAATATTTGAAAAGGTATGTATTTAATGATCTTCATGAGACATTTTTCTATTATTTTCCAGAGTTTCTTCATGAGTGGATATTGATATTGAAGGATAATCACCTGAATAATCATATAATACTAGTAGAGTGGAATAATGAGAATACTGCACGTCTATAAAGAGTCAATAACAAATTCATGCACATAGTCAATTTCTAGATGGATAACATCATGACATGATTCATTATTGTGTTTGTATTCGATACTACGAAGTCATATATTGTTGCAGAGAAAGAGTTTTTGAAGGGACAAAGAGGAAGGTATATTAGATCACTTTATATGGTGATCAAGTGTTTATTACATGATAAAGATGTGATGAAAATGGAGTCAAATAACTAAATAACTCTACGCACATGGGGAGATTGAGGGAAGCACTAAGGACAATATGATATATGGAGAAGGATTTGGAGAGAGGCCAAAAGAAGGAAGTAATGGACCCCATTATGATGCATGAATATCATATCAAGGAGATAATGAATAAAATGGGAACATTGCACAGTGGAAGACCCTACCAGTATAATATCAATAGTAAAAATAATGATGTAGTCAAGTGAGAGGGATTGGAAAGTGATGAGGAGGAGGTAGAGGATATTCGTGCTACAAGGTAGATTGAGGAAATTTTGCATGCCACATATGATAGGAAAACCATAGGTCAAGGGTCTAGTGAAGAAGAAGGCTCTCCGTTCCATATTAGAATTAGGGTGGAACCCACAACCCCATGTGTGACTAAGACATCAGATAAGAAATAATTGTTTGCATAACCAATGATCAGTAGAATAAATATTTTAGTAGGCCGAGGGACCAGAGGAAATTCAAGTGGAAGTACAAATTCAACTAGAAGTAGTAAGTTATCTACATCACAGGAAGGACTTAGCACAACAAAATTTACAATGGTAGGAGAAGATCCAACTATTTGATTACTAGAGTTTCATGGAGAGGGGCCGAAGGGCCTAGAGAACCATTTATTTATTTGTGAGAAGATTTTGGAAGATAAACAGATCACAGATGAAGAAAGCAAAGTTGTGCATCTTGGAATTACATTTAGAGACCACACACTAGACTGGTATATGGGCCTCATAGTAAATAGTCCACAAGGATCACCTACAACCATTGCATATGTGAAGAATCAACTAATCAATGAATTCCAATGACCAAATTCAGAGAATAAGTACTTGAATGAGATGATATAAATCAAATAGAAGCCAGGAGAGTCAGTTTGGAAGGTTGACCAGAAGTTCAAGCAATTGAAAGGTAAGTTAAAATGTCCTATCATAGATATGCAACGTAGGCACCTATTTTTTAATTCATTATTGCCACATCTTAAGTATCCATTGAGGCATCATAAGTTTCAGACTCATGTTGAGGCTCTGCAAGCATCCTCACAATTGGAATAAAATCAATATAAACATACAAATTCAATTGTAGAAGAGTTGAGAGTGGATCTTAGGAACCTAAAATTTCAGTTGAATTAGAACAAAGGAAAGGAAAATAGGGAATTTTTCTAGTGTACCTTATGTAGAACATAAGGACATCATAAGAAAGAGTGCCCAAAATTTGCATAGTACTTGGGAGGAGTAATTCCAAATCCTTTACCCATATGAGGACCATAGTGTGAGATATGTAGAACACATGGAAATGATCCTTATCTTTTTCATATGTTGAAAATTTATCAAACAATAGCTAAGACTACATTCTGCAATTTGTGCAAGTCAATAGGACATGAGGACAAGGATTGTCGAACTTTGGAAATGAAGAAGGAAAGGACCTCATATTATTATAGGATAAAGTTTGAACCAATGATAGGTCAACCTACATATCATTTTACACTGCCACTGCAATATAATAATGCACAACAATATAATCAGTACTATAGTAAAATACACTATGTGCAAACAATCAAGGTAAAAAGGGAGGATTCAAAGGAGGATTCAAAGGAGGAGGTTGTGGAGGAAGAGGATTTGGAGGAGGTATAGGACCAGTAGCTTGTCACAATTTTTCAGAAACCTAGACATTATGCAAGGGATTTTCCATATCCACCTGCTACATGCATGTACTGTCGCGCAACGGATCATGATGCAAAAGACTATCTGACACTTCTAACAAGGATACCAGAAAAAATGAATCAGAATAACCAAACTATTACTCGAGGTGGAACCAAGATAGGAGAAGATGCATCAAATCAAAACCAGAACCAACACCATTGGGTTAAAAAGAATACCACACCTGAACAACATTTTGATGGGTGAAAATAAAATGAGACATTCAAGCATACTAGACAAGAGATTTTGCAGGAGAATGTTGCTTCTACTTTAGGTATAAAGCCAAGATATGATGTACGAGTATATGATATGCCTCATATATTTGATTAGACCAAAAGAGAACAATATTCAGAACAATTAATCTAATAAAACTTTTGGGGTCTTGCTTGAATATATTGAATGATAAAACATCTCTACAAGTGTTACAAAGTATGTTAGAAAACTACAATTCTGGAGAAGTAATAAAACTAGAACATAAGAAAGTCAATCAGGTCTGTAAGAAGACAAGAAAAAATAGGGAGTTCTGGTTGAATGAAAATATTGGACACTTTAATATGGGTGACATCATAGTATATTTAGGGTCTGAGGTAAATGTTGTGCCTAAAAATACATGAGAATCCATGGAGAACCTACACTTGGATATTCACTTATTCAATTGAAAATAGAAAACCAACATAGAGTGGTACCAATTGGTAGATTGAAGGGAATACCCATGTGTTTAGATGGTGTGCACACTATGACAGATTTGTAACAGAAATCGAGCACACATAGAAACCAAGATAACTTGAATAAGGTTATCTGTCTTTATTCAATCAATGAAATAAGAGAGAAAATAGATTTCTTATATAGGTTACAATCAAGTAGAGTCAAACCACTTTATGAATGTGGAATAAAGTGAAAATATAACCTAAAAGAAAATATCTAACCTAAAAGAAAATAAATTAACATAAAGTCACTTTGACTTTATTAATGCCTAAGTCTAATTTCTAATTGACCATTATAAACTAATATTTAATTTAACACCCTCCCTTAATGGTCAATCTGCTCACTACACCAAGTTTCTTTCAAAATTTTACATGCTTTTCGGGACCCAAAGACTTGGAGAAAATGTTTGCAGTTTGATCCTCTGTAGGACAATACTACAGCTCAATAGTTCCATCTTCTACAAGCTATCTGATGAAGTGACAGTGTGTATCAACATGTTTGGTACGCTCATGGAAGACTGGATTCTTGGCAAGTTTCATTACCCCTTGATTGTCACAGAACAAGGGTGTAGGCTCTCTCTGCTGTATTTGCATATTTGATAACATCCTCCTGAGCCAAACTACCTCGCATGCACCTTTCAATGCTCCTCGATACTCTGYTTCTGTTGATGAAAGGGCCACTTCATGYTGTTTCTTGCTGGTCCATGTGACTGCACCCATGCCAAGGCTGAAGACATATCCAGAAGTGGATTTTCTGTCATCAACAAAACCTGCCCAATCTGAATCTATATACCCACACAACCTCGGGTCTTTGCTCCTTCTATATAGAATACCAAATTCAAGTGTCCCTTTCACATATCTTATCACTTGCTTCGTTGTTGTCTAGTGCTCTACTTTCGACGCTATCATAAATTTGGAAATGAAGTTCACAATGAAACTCAGATCAGTTCTAGTGGCTGTAAGATATATCAAGCTGCCCACTAGTTGTCTGTATAGTGACTCACTGACTGTCTTTGAGTCAGTATTGGATGAAAGTTTCATCCCTTTCTCCATAGGTGTAGACGATATTTTGCAATCCTCCATCCTGAACTTATCCAACAAACTCATGGCATACTTTTCTTGTGAGAAAAAAATGCTTCTCCCTGTTTGCCAAACTTCTACACCCAGACAATAGTGTAGGAGGCCTAGATTTGTCATGTCAAATGCTCTTCTCATGTTGTATTTGATCCATGTAATTGCATCTTCCTCACTACCTATAATAATGATATCATCCACATAAACAACCAAAAGAATGATCTCATTACCAACTCTTTTGACATATAAGTTGGAATCTGAAGGACTCTGCTGGAACCCTTGTTGAGCTAAATACTTGTCAATCTTGATGTACCACACCCTCGGTGCCTGTTTCAGACCATATAGATCCTTCTTTAGTATGCAAACTAGATGCTCGTTCCCTACGACCTTTAACCCCTCTGGTTGGCACATGTATACCACTTCCTTCAAATCTCCATTGAGGAAGGCACTTTTCACATCCATCTAGTGGACCTTCCAGCCTTGCTATGTTGCCATGGCTAGAACAAGATGAATAGTGCTCATCCTTGTTGTAGGAGAAAAAGTCTCCTCATAGTCAATGCCTTCTCGCTGAGAGAATCCTTTCACAACTAACCATGCTTTGTACTTGTCAAGTGTACCATCTGCCTAGTACTTGACCTTGTACACCCATTTGTAGCCAATGGGTTTCTTCCCTGATGGAAGAGCTGTGAGATCCCAAGTTTGATTTTTCATCAAACTTTCATGTTCGGCCTCCATGGCCTTTTCCCATTCAGGTCTTCCTTTTGCTTCCTTGAATACCTGAGGCTCATAGATCTCCTGAATATTGGCCATAAAAGAAAAGTTGACTGTGCCAGTCTATTGTTTACTCTTACCTCGTGATGGTCTTCTCTCGATCATCTCTCCTATCCGAAAATCTCCAATGGTGTTGTGCCACCACTTGGGTCTTTTGTAATCCCTGGCTTCCAAGTCAATATTTCCACCATGACTTGGGCTTCTTGCTTCAGAATGATGAGGAGTCAAAACACGATGAGTCTCCTAGGTCAGTCAGATCAATACATTCTGAAGTAGGAAGCCCAAGTCATGGTGGAAATACTGACTTGGCAGCCAGGGATTCCAAAAGACCCAAGTGATGGCACAACACCATTGGAGATGTTTGGATAGGAGAGATGATTGAGGGAAGATCATCTCTCCTATCCAAACATCTCTAATGGTGTTGTGCCACCACTTGGGTCTTTTGGAATCCCTAGCTACCAAGTCAGTATTGCCACCATGACTTGGGCTTCCTTCTTTAGAATGTATTGATCTGACTGACGTAGGAGACTCATCCTATTTTGACTCCTCATCATCATACTTAGAATATTTTCCCCCTTCAGGTGGAGCTATCAGAATCTTGACACCTGAATCTTCAATGAATTTTGGCTACTCAGTAAATCTGAATGTAGGAGGAGTATGGAAGGGTCAAAACTCCTCATCAACAACAACATCTCTGCTAAAGCTCACCTTATCAGTGTCAACATCAACTAATCTGTAATCTTTATGGGTGTCGCTATACCCTGTAAGTATCATCTTCTTACTCTTTGGATCTAACTTGGTTCATTTTGCAGCTGGAATCCAAGTGTAAGCAGTAGAACCAAAGACCTTCAAGTGGCCTGCTTTGGGCTTTCTTCTAGACCATGATTCCTCTGGAATCTTCTTCTTTACCTCCATCGTGGGAGATCTATTCAGTAAGTACACTACTATGAACACTGTCTTTGCCCAAAACATGTTAGGAACACACCTGTTCTACAACATATATCTAGACATCTCTGTGATAGTGTGGTTTTGACTTTCAACCACCACATTCTGTTGTGGAGTATAGGGTGTGGTGTATTTTCTCTTGATCCCATGTTTAGCAAAAAAATTATTGAATTCTTTGGAGAAAAATTCTCCACCATTATCAGATATAAGAGAGGTAATATGACAACCTGACTCATTCTTGACTAATGATTTAAAGTTTCAAAATTCTTTAAACACGTTAGACTTCAACTTCAAAAAATACACCCACATTTTCCTACTGAAATCATCAACAAACAGAAGGAAATACCTGGCACCGGTGATTGATKCCATGTTCATTGGTCCACATACATCTGCATGAACTAGCTGAAGGACCCTCTGCAATCCCCAAGCTTTTCCTTCATCAAATGACACTCGATGTTTCTTCCCTGCCTAGCAAGCTCCAAAAACTCCCTGAATATTTTGTTGAATGTCTGGAATTCCATCTACCAGTTTCTCTTGTGCCAACTAAGAGAGGTAGTTAAAATTGAGGTGCCCATACCTATGATGCCATAGTGTGCAGATGTCTGATGCACTCTTTTCTACCAGTGCATGCTCTCTGCCCTACCCAATATCCACCAATATGAACAGACCATGGTCCTCCACACCAAGATAAATGATCTTCTTGGTATTCTTGTCAATGATATAACACTTGTGATTGCTAAAGTTGACATCCAAGTGAGGAGAGTGCCTCATAATCTGACTAACTGAGAGCAGATTAAGCTCCATACCTGGCACATAGTGGACGTTGAGAAACATAATCATATTTCCTCCAAAGGAAATCTGAACATTCCCCTTGCCGACTATATTATACTCCTCGCCTCCACCGAAGATCACCGAGTCTTTGGATGGACTAGGTGTAAACTCTATGAGCCAATATTTCTGATTGGTAAAGTGCCTGGATGCACCTGAATAAACAAACCAGGCAGATGACTTGGACTGATCTTCTTGTGTACAAGCCATAAAGGCATAGAAGGCTACCTCCTTCTCCTCCGTGTTCTCTACGAAATGGGCCTTCTGCTGAGACCTTCCGTGGTTTTGCTTTTGATCTTCCAACCGCTTTCTTTAGTGTTTCTTCATATGGCTAGTCTTGCCATAGTAATGAAAAGTGATGGTCTTCAGGCTTTTGGTGGCATCCTCATCATTTCCTGGACCAGGTTTCCTTGTCTATTTGCCTTTTCCTTTAGCTTTGGCTGCAAGGGCCTTCTTTGAACCCTCTGTCTCATTGTTGCTCCCAAACTGCTTCTTCCACCTGTCCTGTTGCAAGAGATTATTGGATAGCTCTCCAAACTTTAGGTCAATGTATGTATCTATGATGTTCAGGGTTTCAATGAAGTGCTCATAGGACCCTGGCAAGTTGTTCAGCGTGATCACCACCATATCCTCTTCTACCATCTTCCAACCAATGGCCTCCAAATGCTCCCGGATGTCCTTGATCTTGAGTAAGTGATCTTGGAGAGAGGCACCCTCACTCATCTTGATCGAGATCAATATATTCATTAAAAAGAATGCTCGACCCTGATCTGAAATCTCATGGGTCTCTTTCAACTATTTACAGATCGTTGCAGTAGTCTTCCCATTCTGAACCTCAGGTAGCATCTCATTTGTCATGGACAATTTGATCATCATCATGGCCTCTTTGTCTTGGCCATAAAACTTGTCCTAGTCTTTACTTGCAATCATGGGACGCTGACTTGTGCCCAGAACAACATCTGACAGGCACCAGTACACAAAAATGGCCAACATGCGTTGCTTCCAGGTATTGTAGTTTTTTCCAGAGAACTTTTGGTTTCCTTCCAACATGATGTTGGCTAATGTAGCCATATATCGTAAAATACTGAACTTAGCAAATAAATAATGGAAAAATACCTGCAATCTGGCTTTTAAAAACAAAAAGTTAAATGAACCCGGCTCTGACTGATCTGAAACCCTTTTGGCTCCTTGAGTGTGCTACGCTGGCGATCCCTCAATCCGTCACTGCCGGCAGTAGTCCCTAGGTCTTGATGCGCTCCCAGACTCCATGGACCTAACCTTACTCTGATACCATGTAATGAAAATCGAGCACACACAGAAACCAAGATAACTTCAATAAGGTTATTTGTCTCTATTCAATCAATGAAATAAGAGAGCAAATAGCTTTCTTATATAGGTTACAATCAAGTAGAGTCAAACCACTTTATGAATGTGGGATAAAGTGAAAATATAACCTAAAAGAAAATATTTGACCTAAAAGAAAATAAATTAACCTAAAGACACTTTGACTTTATTAATGCCTAAGTCTAATTTCTAATTGACCATTATAAACTAATATTTAATTTAACAAGATTTTGATATGATTTATATAGTAGATAATGATACACCTTATCCAAAGTATCACCAACTTGAAGACTAGGAAAATGATTTTTGATTCAAGAGAATACAAATTTATAGCACCCTTAGATCCTTCAGAAGGTGGAAGATATGTTGAACCTATGATAGACAACTATATCACATATGAGGTAAAGAATCTTTACAAAACTACCACATGCGAGTAAGATTACATTATCCGAAAAGCAAATGGAATGCTTAGCTGGAGAAGCATTAGTTCTTGTGCTTCAGATTCTGACACAATACTGTAGAATTGGAAACAACGCTTACATGAGATATCTACCAGAAGTTGTGAAAGAATGATGCACACACTAAGATGGATTGGCTTAGAGGTAAGAGAACCTCCAACTTTTTATGGTCAAAATGATTTGGAGGAATTTTTAGGAAAATTTGAGTTAGATATTCAAGAAAATCAAAGATTATTAGTCTTATACCTTGCATTGAAAGCAACATATGGACATTGGTGGGGTACTAACAAAGAGAATATCAATGACTAGTATCAATGCAAGTGATTATTGTGCATTAGATTTGGGACAAAACAAGAGAAGAAATATATGGAGTAGTTGGAAGGATTAGAACAACCAAGAGAACATATAGACAAATGAATAACCCAATGGAGACTGGTACCACCAGAGGAATGGCCACATCACATCATTCAACATTAGAAGGCATCCCAAAAAATTGGTACACTAAATTAGAACTACACAGATGAACTACAAATTGGAAAGAATTGCAATAGAACTTTGTAATTTCATTTATAGTTGAACATGAGAATCCAATGGTAGATACAACACTGAAGTTGGTAAAAGAGAGGATCTTTGAAGAACCTGAAGTTGAAATTTTCACAACTTATCAAAACCACAATCAATATAGTTAGACAATTACTACATTGTTACCATGTTGTAGAAGATGATCCAACAAAAGAAAATCCACACGATATCCAGATAATAGAAGTTGATGGGGAAAGAGAAGTAGAAGGTCCAAAGTTAGAGTCAAAATAATTTTCTGCGCCAATGAAAATAAAGAAATTAAATATTGCAATAGAGGAGAGTCTGAATATTGTAATTATTGGTGACTCTTTGGATAATCAAACAATGGAAAGAATAACAGAGCTACACCATGAATATAGCGATATATTTCCAACAACATTCTCAGAGATGAAAGGGGTAGAAGAAGAACTTGGAGAAATGAAGATTCCTCTAAGACCAGATTCTTGATGAATCAAACAAAGACCCTATAGGCTGAATCCAATTTATAAACAAAAAGTTAAGGAAAAGATTGATAATATGTTAGAGGCTAGTATAATAGAACCCGTTCGATAATTTGAGTGGATTATCCTTATGGTAGTATAAGATAAGAAAGCAAGGGGGAATAAGGATCTGTGTATACTTGAGGAAGTTGAATGATGATTGTATGCATGATCCCTTCCCTACTTCATTGACATATGAGGTATTGAAGAATGTAGGAGGACAAAGAGCATACTCATTCACTTATGGATTTTCAAGGTATCACCATATCAAAATAGCACTAGAGGATCATCATAAGTGTACATTTTCCACATAATTGAGGTCATTGTTGGAAATTTGGTTGTCATTGATGTCAACCTTAATAAATAGGCGAAGTATCATTGATTGATTGGTTTGAGAAGCATTGTCAATATTGTACATATTGTTATGAATGTGATTTTAATGTCAAGCATTGTCAATATTGGACATAATGTTATGAAGGTGACTTGAATATCAATATAAATATAATATTCACTCATATATTGTATGAGCTTGATACACTCATCCTATATTGTATAAGGTTGAGATTGTGTCATTAACATCCATGCACAAAACAATAAATTGTCAAGAAACTGTACAGATAGAAAGGGTAAATGGATAATCCAATATGGATCCATACAAATCACAAATAAAGAAGTTAATAACACATGATTCATTAAAAGTGATTTAGAAAATATCAATTGAAGAAGAGTCCAGAGATGAGACAAAAATTCAATGGTGGATGTTTGGTGGGGAATCATTGACACCATTGAGTCACAAGTCGAGTCGATTCAAACAACAATAAGGTTGACTATATAGAAGTCGATCGACTACAAGATGATTCGAAGACAAGTCGATTGACTGTAAGCCTGCAAATTGATGAAGGTTGGAGAAGATAAGTCAATCTATTTCAAGACCACTCAAAGATAATTCAACTAACCGAAGGTCGAAGTCATAGGAAAATTGAGTCAGGAAATACAGGTCGACCAAAGCAAGTCGAGACGACCAAATTGAAATTTATAAAGTCAGTTTTCTTCCAAGTCAAGTCAATCCAAGAAAGAATTAACCTAAAGTTCAAAGTCAAAGTAAACTAAAATACAATTCAGGTCGAGGATGAAGAAATATGGGACGACTAGAATTGAAATATTCAAATCGAAATTTCTCCTAGTTGAGTCAACCAAAAATATGTTTATCGATCAAATGAGGAAGAAAATATGAAAAAGGGTGAGACCAAGTCAAATATTTACTGACTAGTATCTAAGAGGGAACCAATTTTAATATAACAATCTAGTAAAATGTTTACAAGTTGAGTTTAAATAATCACCAACAAAGGAGATATCTGGAGGCCGATTTATAAATTCATGAAAAGATAATATGTATTGAAGTCGATCTGGCATTCAACAATGAAAGAAAAATATGGGAAAGTTTACTTCAAAGAATCGCATTTACTGGCCACCTCACACACTTTCTGGTGAAATCTCCTATAGTCAACTAACTTGGCATGTTCTACAAAAAACCCATGTCATAGAATTTCAAAATTTGGTTCCATCACTCCAGAATCTTCATACTAAAATCGTTGTCTAAATTGGTTTACGAAAATCAATTAATAAAAGTTACCATTTGTGTTAATTAAGTGAAGGGTTGCAATGTTTCATTCCAAAAGGACACATTGTTTTAAAGTGGCACCCTTTGGAGGACTATATAAGTAAAGGAATATGAAGGGAAAAAGGTGTCTTGATATATATATATATATATATATATATATATATATATATATATGGATTGAATGAAATTTCATTCTATCAGGTTGTTTCCTATTTACAAGATGATTCTTGTCATGAGGATTGATTCCTCACATTTCAGTTGTTTCTGAGATCAACAACCTGGGTCTTTTATGAGAGTTTGATTCCTCATTTCTCAGTTGGATCTGAGAACTACAAGTTGGGTCTTGTATCATAGAGTTGGATCTCTCATATTCAGTTGAAGTTGAATATTAAATGATTGATTTTATTTGTATTCATTCAAGTTAAATAAATAAAACAATGATATTTTATCTACTTCATACAGTTTGTGTTATACATGTTTATGAATAATTAATTGAACTGCATATATCTTATTCAATTAATTTAGTTAATCTATGAAAGTGTGAAAGGTAGTCAAAATTTCCATACATTGATTCACCCCCCCTCTCAGTGTCAGAGTGTGTTTCAATAGTCATATAATTACACAATGATGCCTTTTAGATTGAAGAATGCCCCTCCTATTTTTTCAAGAGTAGTCATAGTCGCATTTAAAGACTTTATACATAAATTTTTGGAAGTTTATCCGGATGATTGGACAATATTTAAATTATTGAAAGATCATGTTGAAGTGTTAAGATTAATGCTACATAAGTGTAGATAGTGTCAAATTTCCTTGAATATTAAGAAATGCATATTCCATTCACCATTTGGAATTTTTCTAGGGCATGTGGTGTGTAAACAAGGTATATTGGTTGATCCTGCGAATATTTTTGTCATTGTTAATTCATCACCACCTATATCAGTGCCCAAATTAAGAGCTATAGTTGGTCATACAGGATACTATAGGAAATTCATAGGGTCTATGCATAGATTATCGCGTGAATGGAAAAATTGTTTAAGAAATATATCAAGTTTCAGTGGAATGATGAGTGCTAACAAAGTTTGGATCTCTTGAAAGAGAACATGGTGACAACACCAATTTTGGTGTTTCCAGATTGGTTAAAAGAGTTCCATGTTCATGTGGATGCCTCTTCAATACCACTTGGAGCAGTATTAACAAAGCCAAGAGAAGGTGATATAGATTGCCCAATAGCTTTTGGAAGCAAAAAACTCTCTTATTCAGAGAAGAATTATAATACAATAGAGGGAGAAGGTTTGGCTATGGTATATGCATTGCATAACTTCAGACATTAGTTGTTAGACCAACATTTTAAAATGTTCACAGATAACTCTACTCTCAGATACTTTGTCAACAATCCAGTGTTGGGGGGGAGAATATGTAGATGGATGTTGTTATTTTAAGAATTTGATTTTGAAATAGTTGTGAAACCTGGAAGATTAAATGCAGGGCAAGATCATTTTTCTGTAGTAGATATTTCTGTAGTGTAACGTTAAGTCAGTCAAGTAGATATTTCTGTAGTGTAACGTTACACAAACAGAAGAGATCCAACCTCCATCTCCTCCCTTCATTATATAGAKTTTCATGGTTCCTTACTTTCCAAAAATCTTGTTTAGTTAAGTTTTTAAAATTTAATTCCTAAAAATTCCTCCCCGTACAAGTGTCACCCATCCCCTTCATTCCTCCATAAATTAATTTCTTTAATTAATTAATTATCTTTATTTCCCTCACCCACCTAGATTTATTCCTAGAATCACTCCTAGGTGTCCCCAAATTCTCTTACTGGTTTTAATGACTTTCCCCACTATTAAATTGCTAGTTTAGTTTAAATTAGAAAGCTCTTAAATGGTAGATACTTTACTAAGTTTGACTTTCCGCTTTTTCCCTTATGTTCCCTTTTTCCCTTTTTATGTTTACCTCTTTTCCTAGTTTCCTAATATTTTAGATTTTCCCTATTTCCCCTTTTTAATTAGAACTCAAAAAGGCAGGTGTGGAAATTAACTCTTTTTCCCCTTTCTCATTTAATTTGTATATTTTAAATTATCAAAAAGATAAAACAATTAATTCCCCCTTCTTCTTTTTTTCTTGAATAAATTAAATTTCTTACTCCCTCTGTGTTACAAGATTTAATGAAGATCATACTCTTTATTTATTTTTATTTTTAATTTTATTTAATATATATATATATATATATATATATATATATATATATATATATATATATATATATATATATATATATATATCAAAATTCTTTTAATAAAAAAGATAAAATTTTACCACTAGCATGATTTAGACATAGACCTTAATTTTCGTGATGGGCGACATTTTATTAGGGAAAACGTTTTTAAAAATTCTTATCACAATGTTCATCCTAAGGCCATCTAGGTTCATTCATTTATCAAAACAATGTGACGTGCCCTTCAGGACACACTATGTGCTCCAAGGGTGCCACTCACCTCTTTCCATTTTTCTTGCGCAACGTGCCCTTCAGGATGCGCCACGTGCTCCAAGGGTGTCAGTCGCCTCTTGAATGACTTGGTAGACATAAAAAACCCTTGGAGTCAATACTTCGCTAGGTGAACTTGTGGGAGACTAAGGGCCTCTAAGGAATAAGGCCCCTGCCTTATTGTGCACCCCTTAGAATCACCATGAGTGGCTGTCACAGCTTGCCCTCATGACATCGTAGGTCCTCTCAAACTAGGTAAACGTTAACCTATAGTTCGAGCCACAGTGGGAGTTCTAGTAGGCTGTGGCAAGGCTATTTTCCACACCTCTCCCTCAACATCTCTGGTAGTTGTGCGTGACCCCTTTACTCCACATGTGAGTTTGGTCGGCAAGCTATCGTCAGCCTGCATCATCGACAAATCATGTCAGAACATATCCATATTGTATCATCTAATCAGATGCACTGATATCACAGTAAAACAATCGAACCCCAATGGTACACTGCCTGACTCGATATGGAGTCCAAGGGTTTCCATCGATGCCTCTGCATCCTTGAGGTCCAAAATCCTGCACACTTAATAAAACCAAGTCAATAGCACATGTCTATGTCGAGGAGGTAAAAAACATGTCATCATCCCATAACGCCTCATAATAAAAATCAAAAGTTTTAATAGCATAATAATCTAGATCACTTGCGAGCAAGTGTCCTCAAAGAATAAGTTCACTCAGTGCGCTATAGCGGGATGTTACAAGAGATCCAAAGAAACAAAGAGATGGACGACAGGAGAAAAATCAGGAAGAAAATGTAAAAGGTGATGTGTTACAAGATGCTTTGATTATTTTTGTAGATAGTATTTCTAAGTCTTGGGTAGTAGATTCAGGGGCTTCATTTCATGCCAGAACCCATAGGAAACATTTTCTAGATTATTCTCAAGGTGATTTTGGGCAGGTTCATTTGCTTGATGATGCACCATGCAAAAATGTTTGAATGGGAAAGGTACAAATAAAGAAAAAAGAATGGAAACAAATAATTGTTGAAAGAGGTAAGACATGTTCCAAATCTAAGGAAAAATCTAATTTCAACAGGGAAGTTGACAAGTGAAGGTTGTATATCCAAATTTACATATAAGTCGTGGAAGGTCACCAAAGGATCACTGGTGATAACAAAAGGAGAGAAGGTAGGTACATTGTGTTTATGTATTGGTTATATTGATTCTTCTATCTCTTTAATTTCTACAGAAGTGGATAAAACATTGTGGCATCATAGGCTTAGACACATGAGTGAGAAGGGGATGCAAATACTTCACAAAAGAAATTTGTTTCTAGATCTTAAACAAATTAATTTGAATTTTTGTGAGCACTGTGTTTATGGAAAACATACGAGAGTCAGATTTCTTAGAGTCGGAAAAGAAAAGAACAATGAAAGGTTATAGCTTGTGCATACATATGTATGGGGACCAAATCAGGTATCATCTCTTGGTGGCTCTGGTTATTATGTTACTATTATTGATGATGCAACCAGAAAAAACTTGGGTTTATTGAATTCAACAAAGATATGGTGTTTTTGATACTTTTAAGAAATGAAAAGATTTTGTTGAGAATGAGAAAAGAAAAATATTGGTGAATATTGCAGTAAGGCATTTGATGATTATTTTTCATGCCATGGCATTCGTAGAGAGAAAACAGTTCCATGAACACCACAAGAAAATGGTGTGTCAGAAATAATGAACAAGACAATCATGGAACATGCAAGGAGTATGATATTGTATGTTGGGTTTCCCTTATATTTCTAGGGAGATGTTGTATATATTGTTGTTTACTTAATAAACAGAGGACCTTCAAGCTCTTTGGATGGTGGAATCTAGAAGAGGCATGGACAGGGAAAAAGGTAAACTATTCTTTTTTGAAGACTTTCGGTTGTGAAGCATTTTTCCATATTGATAAAGAAAATAGAACAAAGCTTGAGGAAAATCCAAGAAGAGTACCTTTATTGTATACGGTCTTAATGATTTTGGTTATCACTTATGGGATTACGAAAATAACAAAATCATTAGGAGTAGATATGTCATATTCAATGATAAGGTCATGTACAAAGATCAGTTGTAGCGAAAGAAACAGGAAAAATAAAAACTAGAGTACATAGTGCTTGATGAGATCATTGAAAAAGAAATTCTAAAGGTACCAGAAAATAAAAATGTAAAACAATAGGAGCAACATGTACCTCAAACTCCTGCAAGTGTTGTTAGAATATCTAGAATAATAAGTAGACCCCCTGAATGATACTCTCCTTCATTGTACTATTTATTTTTTACTGATTCTAGTGAACCAAAAATTTATGAAGAGGCAATGTAGGTAGACACTAATAGGATGTGAGAGCAGGGCATGAGATATGAAATGGATTCCTTGGTAAATAAATAGACTTGTTACTTAGATCAGTTACCTGCAGGAAAAAGAAATTGCATAATAAATGGGTTTACAGGTTTAAGGAAGAAGATGGAGGCAAAAAGCGGTACAATGATAGACTTATTGTATAGGGGTTTTCACGAAAGAAAGGTATAGATTTTGATGAAATATTTTCTCTTATTGTTAAAATGAATTCAATTAAGACTATTTTAAGTCTTGTGGTAGTAAAATATTTTCATCTTGAATGGTTAGATGTAAAAACAACTATTCTCCATGGGGATTTGGAGGAAGTGATTTATATGCAGCAACCACAAGGGTATGAGGTCAAAGGAAAGAAAAATTTGGTATACAAGTTGAAGAAGATCTTGTATGGCCCAAAGCAAGATCCAAGACAGTGGTATTTGAAGTTTGATAGGTTTATGACAAAACAAGGTTATAGTAGATGTCATTCTGATCATTGTTTTTATTTTAAAAGGCTAGAAAGTGGAAGCTATATTATCTTGATATTGTATGTAGATGACATGCTTGTTGTAGGGTTTAATATGTAGGATATAAATGTGCTCATTAAGAAATTAGCTAATTCATTTGAAATGAAGCATTTAGGTGCTGCAAAGAATATCCTTGGTATGATAATAAAAAGAGACAGGAAAAATTGCAAATTGGCATTGTCTCAGGGTGAGTACATAGAGAAGGTATTGAAGAGGTTTAGAATGTAGAATGAAAAACCAGTTAGTACACCTTTGGCCAGTCATTTCAAATTAACTAAGGAAATGTGTCCCAATACATAGGAGGAGATATAATACATGTCCAATGTCCCTTATTCATCAACAATTGGCTTCTTGATGTATGCAATGGTTTGCAAAAGACCAAATATTGCACATGCAGTGGGAGTTGTAAGAAGGTATATGAATAATACAGGTAAAGAACATTGGAAGGCAATAAAGTGGATTCTCGGGTATTTGAGAGGTACTTATACTCATGCATTATGTTTTGGATTTTCAAACATTGTTCTACATGGATATGTTGATTCATATATGGCAAGTGATAAAGAAAATAGGAGGAGAACCATAGGGTATGTTTTTACTCTAGGTGGAACAACAGTAAGTTGGATTTTGAAACTGCAAAAGGTATTTCACTTTCAACAATGGAAGCAGAGTATTTTGTTTCTACAGAGGCTAATAAGAGATGATTTGGTTATAGAGGTTTATGGAGGAATTGGGAAAGAATAAGGAGAATAGCAGGTTGTACTGTGATAGAGAGAGTGTCATTCATCCTGCAAAGAACTCAAATTTCCATTCAAAAACTAAGCATATAAAACTCAGGTACCACTTCATACGATATGTCTTGGAAGATAGAAATTTGATGTTGGAAAGATACATACTAGCCAGAATCATGTAGACAAGTTAACAAAGGGAGTAACCAGGAATAAACTAAGTTCTTTCTTAGTTTCAATTGGTCTTCAAGCATGAAGGTGAAGATAAGAAATTTGCGAGGTCCAAGGTGGAGTATAGCCCAACAGGTACAAAAACAATTGAGTTGTTGTGACCAGTCTCCAAGTGGGAGATTGTTGGTTGTGGAGCCTAATTATCTTCCTGATTCAGAGATTTGTTTCAGCCATTCTTGGACCCCATTCCCTAATGGGGGATATGGGGGGGATTTCCCCCGCACAACTATTTCCAGGGGGGCTCAGGACGGGGGGTCGGAGACAATTTTTGTAGCCCCCCCTAGCGGGTGATTTGAGGGAAGCACCCTCAAAGTGAAATATTGGGAAAACTTTCCTAGTAAATTATTGTAATTTTGTAGTCAATCTGGATCGTTCATTATAAGGTCACAAATATGATGGTAGAAGTTATGTTTAAGGTTTTTTTCCCTAGAAGGAAACCATCTTTTATGAGGGAATTTTATTGCGGTTGTGTATGATTGTGATTATTATATTATGATAGAGGATATTGTGAGAGAAAGAAGAGGAAGTTACAACAGGTGTGTTGTAGGTTATATCCCTTCATTTTTCTGGATAATAAAGAGGAAGGACCTGACAATTTATCTGTCAGATGTATCCCACACTGGGTGAACCACGTAAATTTGTGTCTCTATTGTATTTTGTATCTGTTGTTTTTTATTTCCGCATTTGTTTTTTTTATTTCTCCATGATCCTATTTTCTTAACACAGATATTGGATGGATAGGTCAAGGGAAATTGTAAGAAGAGGATCCAACTTTATCGAGTTGTTGAAGAAGGGTATCTCCTGCACCAAGGAAAGTGGCTCACCCAGGGAAAAATTCAATAGAAATTTTCTCATATGATGGGGGAACTCAATGAAATGGAGACCATTGCTTCATAAGGGGGGAGGATTGATTGAGGAAGATCTCGGTTTCCACCCACCTTTTCCAACTGGCTCAAAGTAGGTTTTTTGGAAACTTACTATTTTTAGCATTTTTTCAATTCGCAAACTTCTTGGAACATTTTGAGGGCCCAAACAACATTTTTTAACGATAAGAAACCTCAATAACATTAAAAGTATCTGATTGATCACCCTAAATGAATCTCTTTGTCAATACATTTCCAACAAGATATCATGCGTCCTAAAAGGAAATCGTATGCAAAAGTTACAACCCTGAGAATTTGATGTACTAACTTACCCCAACAAAGCCCACATTACTTTTGGTGCTTCATTTCCTAGCATTAGATTTTTGGATTTCTAGAATTTGGGAATTCATGTATATTGTAAAAATTCATTCAGAGCCGCATTGTACTGATCTTCTTGTGAATGATATTAGCTGTCACATCTCTTCTAAGAGATAAGTTTCCACCATTCTAGCAAGATTGTTTTCAATCTGCATTTTACAGTTTTCAACATATGTCTTATTTAATACAAGTCAAGTTTTACTATATCTCCATTATTGTTCACTATGTATTTGTGTTAATATTATAAATATATGTGTTCATTTCATTCTACTCATAAATCTAGATCAACCTTTGTCAAGATGGCCTATGTGTTCCTTGAGCACCTAGAACAAATTTCACAATCCCCAGAAAATGAAAATGAAAACTGTAGGAAAGCAACACATTTAAGAACCACTTGTCAGTTGACCAGGGCATATCTATGTAGCATTGGAGTAGTTTCCACAAGAGACCAAATATAAGGTCGATGAAAAAATGATCTTCATAGTTGTTACTTCGACCAACTCAACCATAAAGAGTCGACAAGGAAGTGGAAATCATTTGGTTTCACCGGAGAAGAAACGATTCATTCGTTCAATGTGTGGCATGGAAAATTTGTCAAGTTTGGACATGATGACAAGTTGTCTAATATAAATTGCTTCCACAGTTTCCAAGTTAAACATGGACGCACATGAATTATTTGAGAAAATATTTTGCAAACAATATAGCTAACTTGTGCCACGTATAATCTGTGAGTGTGTATGAGATTTTTTCTACCTGTCGAATCCCCACATGAAAGAGAATGCTCGATTGGTCAAAATTTGAGAATAATTTTAATTTATGTGGTCCAAAAGGTGTAATTGATAGTCACACAAGTGCCTGTTATCCCACACTTTTAGGGATAACTAGGATATTATGTCTCGAGGCCCACAGGCCCTAGACTTTGAGTACTGAGAGCCAGATCGACCTGAGCATGGCCCTGGAGGGCCCATATTTTCTTCCTTTCAACACCTCCACTTTGTTAGCATCAACAACATTCATCACCTTTGGCTTTGTCCTGTATCAGAGAAGGTTCTTGCTCCATGAGGTAATGAGTCTGGGTATCATGGTATGTGTCACTCTAATCCTCACAACCTTTGAATATGTGCATTTAATTCCTTTTGTTTGTAACAAATGCTTGGATCTTATACTTGTCCACTTGACCATGTCTGGGGGAAATGAAAGGATTCCCTAGTAGGAGTGTGGCCATAGGTTTTGGGTTTCCACTAGGGGGATTTCTAAAAAGTCATCATCCACTCCCGTCATATTACCACTTTTTCATCTTGCTTCCTGCTCAGCCATCCCATTACATTTGTTCGGGAATTGGGTTGGCCAATCATTTAAGGGTTGCACCTTTCCTTGTGGGAAGAAGGGGTTAAAGGCCGAAAAGGTAAAAGAAATCTGGAAAAAGATAAAAGACTAAAATAAAACCTCGAGATGCTTCGCCTAGGGATCCTCGAGAAAGCAGTAAAAATCGTCTCAGCAAGAAACAAGAGGGACGCATAAAATAATAAAACAAGACCTAGTTAGAGGATAGGGAGTCTCATCATGGGCCAACCTATTAGGTCCATGGGCACCTAGTGGTATGACACTACTAGCAGCTAGTTACCACACCATGGTAGTGGCTCCTTGTTGCATGGAAAAGAGAAAGGGGGCATTATCACGAGCTAGGCTTCTAATTTTCATGAAAATGCTTGTGGGTAACATTGCCACCACTGGTCACAATGCCAGGTTAGTGTCCCCTGATTAACTTCTTGAAGAAAAAGTGATAAAGAATAAACAATAAAAGGCATGAATGGGCTTGGAAACATTTTCATCAAGGACAGGTGCAACTCACCTTCTACAAAGGCACCCACAGGTAATCCCTTCATTTCCCTTATTTTAATGAACCCCTTGTGAGGACATCCCTAATCCACCTCACCCATTTACATGAATTGGATTTAATCCCTTCAAGAAACATCCATTTTCTAGTGGAAACTAGCTCAATAGGATGCCCTGTCACCTTATCCAAAGCTGTATTGCAGATTCGTATAATTTCTTTGAGCACTTGAATGGGGTAAAAGGGGTTTTATGCACATATTTAATAATATTGATGATGATATGTGATTGGCATTACTATGATACCTATGACTTATGAGCCCATGGAGGGTGTAGCTATTGATGTGCAGGATCACGCCTGACAAACATGTACCACATTGGACAGGTACACATGGGGAGATGATTAGTTCGGACCTCCATGGGGCTGAAAATCCCACCAAATGGATGTTGAGACCCCAATAGGGGCCAGAGATAGGACAAAGGGGTTTTCATTGGAGAAGAGGAGGATGCTCCATAGAGGCACCTTGGCAGAGCCTTACCTAGGGGGGTTGTGCCCTCTTAATTGGAACATTGGCCTTGGAAGGCCCATGACATCACCCAGGAGGCTCATGATGTCATCCAGCTTTATGGATGTTTTGGGAGACAATCATGGTAGTTTGGCACATGTGGCAGGTTGGAGAAGCCCAAGGAGGGCTAACGTTTTTCTCCACGAGGATTCATTTTCCCTAGAAAGGGATAATGTCACCCTAGAAGGGGCATGTCGTCTTGATTTTTCTTGATTAGAGTTTAGTTTATGATAATTTAATGTAAAACAATATTATTGTGTATTTTGGCCTTGTTGGCCTTTTGATGACCTAAATTTTAATAAAGGTTATTGGTATGCTATATATTGATGGTTTTCACTCTCATTTTTTGGATCATCTTTCACTCAGACATTAGTGAGGTCTGAAATTTGTGCCATATTCTATGGTTTTGGCTAAAATAGTGAGGTGCACTTGTTGAAGGAAGACTTTTCTTGGCATTTTTGGCATTTGTCTTAGTGGAAGGTTTACAACTAGGGTTTTGCTACATGATTTCTTGGTTTATGTAAGTGAATTTCTGCAACACTTCTTAATTGAATGGTTATAGTATTGTTTACTTACATTTGTTATTATAATTTGTTGAATCAAACCCTAGGTGACAAGCACATGCTAAGGCCCTTGGCTCATGTCCCTACTAAGATTAAGATATATTTGATTTGTTGAAGTATGATAGAGCCTTTCCATAGAAACACTCTATCCACATTCTTATATCCTAGCCATTTTTCATCTTGTATTTGAGCTAAGGAAGGAGAAAACACACTAAGGCCTAGGGTTTCTACACCTTAGTGAGTTGTTTTACCTAGGGTTTTGTTGATGAAGCCTTTCTATAGCAACAATTCATCATTAAACCCTCTTTTACTTATCCATTTCATGCATTACTCAAGCTAGCCAATTTTATCTTTCCAATAAGCTAAAGAAGGAGGAGAAAGCACTAAGGCCTAGGGTTTATACACCTTAGTGAGCCTATCTCCCCTAGGGTTTCATTGTTGAGGCCTTGCCTTAGAAACAACTCAACATTTAACCTTCTTTTCTTTGTTCTTTTTATTATCATTTATTCCTTTAACCTTTGTGGCCTCTTTTGACTCCATATGCCCTAGTAGTGCACTAATCTAAGAACTCTTGTATTGGTTACCTTGATCACAAACTACTTCTAAGTAAACTTTGAACAACATTTAACTCTTACTAACCCTAGCCTAAATTAATCCTACTAACCCAATGATGTCATCATCTTTTCATGCTATAAACATCTTGATGCGTCATTTATTTTATACTTAAAGCAATTGAATGGTTGGCTAAGGTGTTGTTTCTAAAGTGTTGATATTGTTACATTGATTGCCATTAGCATTTATTGTGAAGTGATATTGTAATCATTTCCATTATACAATTTTTACTTGCTTCAACACTAATATTGTTTATCGATTGCTTTATTATCAGAAAGTCATTGATTATATGAAGTTAACCAATAAGTAAGTTTTCACATGTATAGTTTCTTTGTTGCTTTGTCTCGGGTAGGTACACTTCTGGTTACTCTTATATTTATTGGCTATTAAGCCAAACTTTCTGATCGGTGGTGACTTGTGAGGGAGAATAATATTACTAAGCCATAAGCCTTTGCCTTCTCAAAACCCCAGGTCATCGGGGACGTCTCCCTTGGTCCTTACCTCCCTAAAGAGAAAGAGCTATCCCATTGAGATGAAAGTGGTGGGATAGTCTCAGTTATGCTTGTTTGTCATTCTTTCATCCATCCTTTACCTTAAATACTAATTGCACAATAACAATGTCCATTAATTTATTATACTTGCCATATATATATATTTTTAAATACACCAAAGGGACGTGCATTGACTTCTTTCGCAGTATGAATAATTTGAAGTGTGGTTGTTGGGGTTTGATAAGTAGTTTAGTGGATTCAAATTGACTAGGCTTGTGGTCAAAAAATTCAACTGACTGTCCAACAAGGTGATTGTTGGTAGAGAAAAGAAAGAAGTCTACGAAGTCGACTAGTTATCGACTCAACATGCAAAAATTGGTTCATGGATTGTGTGACTCTTATTTCTTGAAATTTTTTCAAGTTCTCCCTTCAAATTCAGCCATTGTAACGTACAACTTTTTTTGACTTGACTAAAGGATAAATAATCGAACTGAAAAAAATATGAAGACTCGACCCAACTAGTTGACGAAGAGATGACCCAACTAACATATCTAGATGATGAAGAATTTAGTCGATAAAATTATGAAATAATGATGAAGGAAGAAAGAGGGTTAAATGTGAGTCTATAAGGAAGGTGATCCTCTCCATATGTAATGTATAATGTAATGTTATAAGTTGGTACTAAACTGACCAGATTAGTTCCTCACTGACTCAGTCGATACCTAGTTGATGGTATAATCCTTGTGAAGGAAAGGTGTTTTGTATTATATTAAAAGTTAGAGAGTTGTAGATGAGTAGAATAAAAACTATCGGTCATGAAAACTTAATTTATAGAATCCATACATTCCTAAAATATCTAACATCATAAGAATATTAACAACAACACATAAAGAAGTTTGACAAGAAACAAAATATTAAGCACTCATGATGATCATTTTGGTTGTAGATAGAGGCATTCAAGAGAGAGACATTCTCTCTCTCTCTCTCTCTCTCTCTCTCTCTCACACACACACACACACACACACACACATGTTGAAAATAAAATATGATGACAGAAGAACGACTAGATTGATTGAACCCCCTGACATAAAATTTGAAGAATAGTTCTTGAGTTGTGACCTCGAAATCTAGAAAGCAGAGAAATGGTAGGTTGGTTGAAGTATGATATTCCACCATAGGGTTTGTGTAGGTGCGAGATGATCCCAAGATGGTCCACTCACCACTCTGAAGGCACCAGAGAGAAGTATAACAATAGTATTAAGAGGACCATTGTTGGGTGGGAGAAAATAATTGTGAGACTCATTGACTGCACAGACATTTACCAGATTGAAGACAAAGGCTAAAGAGTAATAGGTCATCAATTATCTGCACACTGCCTCGAGATGAGAAAGGAATTGAGTGTGGGGGAGATGTTGAGGGGGCCTCTTAGTCCCTAATAGTCATCACATATATGTTATTAGACATTATACTACATAATAATGTGTAATAAAGTAAGAATATATGTAACAGGTGGTAAATGTAACTAAGAAAAGGATTAGTTGGAGCGGGTAAAACCGATCTAACCATTTACCTATTGTATAAAAAACCCTAAAATATGGAATAAAAACTTGGAATGGAATTCCTTCCCCACATTTATCTCCTTCTTTCTTGGGATGTGTGTGTGATGACGTGTGTTCTAATGTAGTCTCTCTCTTGCATGAATTCCTAATTTTCCTAGACTACAACAGTAGTGTAGGAAAAGAAGATAGAGGGAATCATGATCTGCGTGGATCTGAGGAAGTTGAATTATGTGTGTTTACATGACCCAATTCCAACACCATTCATAGATGAGGTACTGGAGAACGCAGGAGGCCAAGAGACTTATTATTTCACATATGGATTCTCAAGGTACCACTAGATAAAGATTGCACAGGAGGACGAACACAAGGATACCTTCATGACAAAGTGGGGGAGTTATTAGTATATAGTAAGTCCCTTGGGACTAAAGAATGCACCTGTGGTGTTTTTCAGAGTTGTGGCAACCAAGTTCAAGGAATTTATACATAATTTCCTTGAATTATACTTATATGATTGGACTGTGTTCATTCTACTGAAGAATCACATAGAATTCCTCAAGCGGATGCTGGACAAGTGTAGACAATGTCAGATTTCATTGAATTTGAAGAAGTGTATTTTTTGCACATCGGTTGGGATTTTTTTGGGACATGTAGTATGAAAATAGTGATTACTAGTATATATAGCCAAGATTGCAGTAACTATAGAGTTAGAGCTACCTACATCAGTCAAAGAACTGAGGGAAACTCTGGTTTATATAGGCTATTACAGAAAATTTATTAAGGGATACATGCAGATCACATCACCGATGAAAAAATTACTGAAGAAGGAAGAAAAGTTTCAATGGGATGAGGATTGTTAGAAGCGATTGGACACCTTAAATAAAAAAATAATACCAGTGTTGATTATGATATTTCTCTATTGGAACAATATTTCAATGTTCATGTAGATGCATCGTCTATAGCTTTGGGTGCATTACTATCTCAACCAGGGGAGGGAGACATAGATCACCCATTTTCTTTTGCAAGTAGGAAGTTGTCCATAATGGAGAAGAATTATACTGCCACGAAATGAGTAGGATTGGAAATGGTCTATGCGCTACATAAGTTCAAACATTATTTATGGGGGTTTGACTTTAATATGTATATAGACCATTCTGCATTAAAATACTTAGTGAAAAAGCCAGTGTTGGGGGGGGGAATATGCAGATGAATACTAATGTTCTAGGAATACAATTTCAAGGTTGTGGTGAAACCAAGGAATATGAATGTAGGTCCAGACCATATATCACCAATACTATCAGGAGAAGATGCATGAAATTTAGATGATATCTTCCTAGATGAAAAACTATTTGCAGTTAAAATGGAGGATGATTACTTCTCAGACACCATACAATTTCTAAGGACAAGTATGGCTCCATCAAACATGAAGGTTGCACAAAATAAGAAAATGGTAGTGAAAGTAGTAGATTATCAATTGATTGCAGGGAATTTATACAAGTTGGGTGCAGATGGAATATTGAGATGATGTGTGTTGGAACACTAGAGATCGATGATACTTAAAGAAGCACACGATGGGATTGCAGAAGGACATTATGCAGGGATAGAAACTGGACAAATGATTTTGTGCACATAGACTTTTTGGCCCACACTTCATAAATATGCGAAGGAATAATGTTAGTCATGTGATGTATATCAAAGAGTGGTAAATCCATATAGAAGGGATGAAATGCATTTGAATCCACAAATTACCTTGCAGGCATTTGAGAAATGGGCCATATAATTTGTAGGGCCAATCAATCCAGAAGAAAGAATAAAAGGGGCCATGTACATAATCATTATGACAGAGTATTTGACAAGATGGGTAGAAGCAACACCAGTTACCGAATGCACTACGAATACTGCTCCGAGGTTTTTGTTTGAGAATGTAGTCACAAGGTTTGGACGTCCGTGCTTATTACTCAGTGATCAAAGCACACACTTTATGAATAAGAAAATTGCATCATTTACTGACTAGTTTCAAATTCATCATCATAAGAGTACCTTGTATCATCCTCAGGCCAATGGAAGAGTGGAATCTTTCAATAAAATTCTTGGAGAATTCCTTGAGAAAAATTTGCAATGTAGGGAGAGACAATTGGGACTTAAGAGTTCCTATAGTGTTATGGGATTATAGGACTAAAAGTAAAATGTTGAGAGGTTAGACACCTTTTAGTTTGGTCTATGGGAAAGAAGCAGTAATGCCATTGGAGTTTATTTTACCTAACTTGCGCATTGCAACAATCACCGATATATGGGACTCTGGAGAAATAGAGGAGATATTGACACATTTAGTATATCTTGAACAATTTTGGTTTGCCATAGGATTCCATCAGTACATTCATAAGGAAAGAGAGAAGACTTAGCATGACCGACATATTAAACAAAAAAAAATTCAAGTAGGAGATTTGGTATTACTCTATGAAAACAAGTATATGAAGCATCCGGGAAAGTTTAGAATGCATTAGTTAGAACCCTATGCGATTCAACATGTAACATATATAAGTGTTGCACAGTTAGAAATATGAAATGCAGAAGTCCTTGGAGGAATTATGAATGGAAGTTGGTTGAAATGATATAAAGATGGTTGAAAGTCTGCACAGTAATATGGGTTATGCTAGAACACATGTATCATAATATATGTACTATAGTAGGAATGAAAAAACACAGAAAAAAAAACAAAAGGTAGAAAAAGGAAGAAAATCAAATAAAAAGTAGATAGAGAAAAAATAAAAATATTATAGAATATAAGACATAGGAGATTGCGCAGAAGGAATGGTTATCATGCATCATGTTGGAACTACTCCAATTTAGAAAACTATATGTAGAAGAAAAATACTGCAAAGAACACGGATGCAAAATCACGAACCGTTGTGCATTTTGGCAATGACAAGACCATTGGAAGCATTAAAACATGGAAACGACGACTACTAACTGGGAATGATAGGTCATAAAAGGCACTGTATAATATTAAATGATAAAATTCATTGGAAATCACAACAGATTGGTAATACGGGGGAAACACCACATGATGGATTTGGTAATAAAGCCACATTTATAAAATCAATTGGCAGATTGGACCAATTAGTTAAGGCAGGATGAGACATGTATAGTTGGAAGCAGAGCACAAAAACAATGGAGGGTCGCTAAGTGTAAATCATTGTTGCATGAAAGAGAGAGTTAATCATAGATAACCATAGTGAATCTGAGTGAATTAGAGCTAAGACACAACTACCATATAACAATCGCAAATCCAGTTAATAAATATATCACACAAGATGAATGGCCCCGCAAACATTTGGAGTGCCATGTGCAGCAGCGCAAAACTAGGAAAAATGCCCAGTAAATACACAAGAGGTTGAGGAAGTACCTGAAGCTTCAACTTCTTCATAGGAAATCTTCCAAAAAAATTGCATACCACGTAGGATGGATAATGCACCACCAATAAACATACCAACCAATTTGAAATACTCGCTGGTAACATCACCAGTTCCACCTAGTGCAAGCATTGAAGGAGATATGCTCAGAAATATTGTCTTAACTTCGCAAGTACTTTCTTCATGATTTTCTTCACAAAAGTTACACCAACTGCAATACATAATGGCCTTTGGCTGAAAATTATTTTCATTATTATTCCTAAAAGGCATAGAGGAAGAAGAAGATGCCCCAGGGGTGGGGGAAGAAACATTTCCCTTTCATTCGTAGGATATTATCCTATTGTTCATATCTTTCACGAGTTGTAGGAGTGAAGAAATATATGTTTTCTTGACTGGGTCCCCTTTAGGGAGACCCGTTCTTTCGAGTTGCTCCTCATATTATAGACAAGTATGAAGAGCAGAACCAAGATTGTCAATAGCCTTTTCTTTGAGTCTATGACAATAAGGGGAAGGTAGCGCATTATAATAATGCATGAAAGTAGCATGATTTTGGGGCTGGATTAGTGCATGGATTTGATTATATAAATTGGTGAAGCGAAGGTTAAAATATCTAATGGTTTCACCATATTTATAGGAAATATTGTTGTATTCCCTTAACTACTCAATTGGACTCTTGGACTATCCATAAGTGGACTTGAACCAATAAACCAATTCTTCCCATGTGGAAATAATTTTGGGAGGGAGATCGAAGAAATGTATCGCATCTTAGCCCGTATGTTATGATGAGAATTAGAAAATTCTATTAGGTGTTCATTTGTAGTAACAATATTGTTTCTTGAAAACTTAGGTAGATTCTACCTAAACTTTGGTAATGGGCGAGTAGCAGGTGTGAGATTTAAGGGAGATGACACATGCCATGGGGTAGTCATAGCATATTCTTCAAACTGGAAAATCCCATATTTATTTATCACTTTAGTATGATTGGTAGTGGATTGAACAGGGACCTCATGACTGTATATACTACCAAGTACTGACGAAGCAAAAGGTTGAGAGGAGGAGGCACCTCTGGTTCCACTACCACTACCCGCATATGTCATGTTGAAGGTAATAGGTATAGGTGATGAAGGTAAACTAGAAGAATCAAATAAAGTTCTCCTTAGAGAACATTCTTGTGTTGATAAAGAAATTTTCCTCCTTCCTATTTCAAAAATAGGAGTATCTTTAGGGGACAATCCTCTTCTCCTTCGAGAGATGTGAGGATTTGAGGACATGAAAAGAAAAATCAAGGATTTATAAAAAGAGAGGTTACTATTGATTTTTGGGCTGCCTTTTCTTGGCTTCCCAACATTCACGGATACATATATCTCTTTCAATTACTTACCAAGAGATTTTAAGTTCAACATGAGTACTAACAATTTCTAAAATAGTGTTGAATAAGGTCAAATAAATGCTAGTTTGGAATCAAGACCGTTTCCAATATTGGGTTGTCTTGTAACATGTAATGTCATGGAAAAAATCAGTCAAGGAGTATTTAGACAAAACAATTTTTTTTTAAGATAATCGTGAATAAAATCAACCAGAGAGATATGGAAGATCTCCCCAGTATGGTCACCAAATAAATGTTGAGAAAAAGGTATGGAAAACCTTACTCAAGCATTTTCAGATCTTGTCGGGCTTAGACAAGATAGTTGGGAATGTCACCCAAGGTTTATAGCCTAAAAAAAATAACTTAATCCACAAATATTTAGAAGAAAAGATCAAGGATGGTTTTTATGTGTTATATATAACAATGCAAAAGAAATAAACTTGAACAAAGTTACATGAATGTGTATAGTAATTAAACAAATGTGTACATGGAGATAAAATAAAAAAGAATGAACCAAATCATTAAAACACATCTATGAGAGTGAAACAATAATCTGATTTTTCATTTATTTCATTCTGAGATACAAAACTGATTTCTCTTTACAAACCCCTGCGAGGGTAGGGACCAAAGTCATATTTAGAAGCCTTCGATGAGAACCATACAAAAAGACTCTAACAACAAGAATAAAATTGAAGTTAAGGATCTGGATCAACTTGCCAGAAAATGTTGTCACTTGAATCTACAAAATATTCTTTATCAGTCATGAAATTCAATTCATACACAAACAACAATACATATATTTCCAAAGATAAATAATATACCTTTAAAACAAGTTATTGAAATATGTGATTTTGTTTTTTGAATCTTGTTTCCTTCAATAAGACCCTATTGTCATCAAGAGGGTTAAGCCTTCTAAGAAACTCAGAATGAATGAAAGTTTGAAAATATATCACTAGTATGGAGCAAACCTTATGGATGTAGTTCTCCTTTTATTCTCTCCCCTTTGTCTCTTCATCTCATTGAGATTTTATTCATTTTCAATAAGTTATGGTAGTTCAACTACCTTTCTTTAGTTAATCCAAATTAGCTTAACTAATTAGTTGAGACAAGTAATGATAGTATATATAAATAAATGTCTAATTAATAATAACTAAATAGGTGGGACCCATTGTGACTCCCAATTATTTCTTTTAATAATCATCAAACATGAAATATAAAACTCAATCATTTGATTTCAAATATATCATCCTTGTAACTCCTGTTCTCATAATTATGATCAAATATTTTAAATATCAACAAATTATAATATGACTATATCCAAAAGTATCATATCCATGATGTCCCAAAACAATTGCCTAAATATATGCTTGTTGTCCAAAACTTTGTCAAAGTAAAAATATTGTCTTCAACATAAAAAATAACATTAATCATCATCAAAAACTAGATTCACTATTAGAGGCATTTGGCCTCTTTTCACTGTTGTCCCCTTTTGATTTTTTTGTGGCAGCCTTTGGCTGGTTGGAACCTTGAGGCTAAACTGCACTGATAACATGAGAACAATCATCCTTAAAATGAAGGAAAGAGGACAAAATTTGGAAGACTCTTTGGATGAGCTAGAGGGAGTGGCTACTCCTTTTCATTTTTCCTGCATAGGCTTGGGGACATTGATTTTTAATCTCTTACTAGCATGAGATGACTGCACAGGTGAGATAATATGATCATTTTGGGAAGTTTGATTCTTTGGTGGTGGTGGAGGGGGTAATGGAAAATAAGTAGTAGGCCAAATGTGGTGATGAAGAGTAGGCTGGTGGAAAATCTCTTTCCAACCATCATTGGGAGGCGGTTCTGGTCGCATTGATACATGAAGAGAGACTCAGATACTTGAAATGTTTTGATGTACTTGGAAGGGAGTTATTTCAGGTCAGGGATGGATGATCTCTTGGCCTACAAGGTTGAATAACCCATATTGGAAAATATGGTTCAATTCTTGTGGATCAACATCAAAATGTATGTAAAACTGAGTTATTTTATGACCCCTCTGCCAATTTTCACTGCATCTATTACCTCTTCCATTACTGCATCTACTGAAGTAATCATCCTGAAGTTATGAAAACTCTTGACAGTCCATGCATCAACCCTACCTAAATAAAATCAAAGGTTTGCTCTATCATTCTCAACAGAAGCATGTGCAATCAATCCATTCGTCATACTACTCAAATCAATAATTAATTGTTATTGAACATGGAATGATAGGTTTATTGGGAATATGAGGGGTTGATAATGAATGAAAAGTGGTAGCATGGATGGGAACCACCAATGAATACTTTTCAAGAAAAAACAAATGCAAATTTCATATAAAAACAATATTTCCATTTCGAAATTTCAAATGTCAATCACTTCATTTTCCTTTTTTATATTTCTTTTGAAATTCCATTTACAATAACAAAACAAGGAATTAAAAATGAATCTGGGAAGATGGTGGTCTTGTGAAAGGGAAAAAAGTGGTATAATGAATAGGAAATGAGATGGAAATTGTTCCATTAAATAAAATAACATTTTTTCTTTAAAATGACATACCCTTCATTTCCAAAAAAATCATTTAAACTATAGGAAATCTTATATTTAAAGACACAACAAATTCCATATCAAACCCAAAGAAGAACTCTGGGACTTTCAAACTCAACCAATTAATTCCTATCTTTTCTTCATTCATGTTTGATCGAACAACAACACAATTTATATACAAACTGTCCATAATTCCAATGAACAACAACCATGTTCAAATCACTTAGAGAAGACATGGGGAGGCCGAGGAAAAGAACATGCCATCGAACTTAATCATTTACATCAACCAAATTTAATTTTTGTACAATGGACTGGGTTAGAGACCCTCTATTATATTAGTTGGTCACTCTTTCTTCTTCTAACAATCAAACAACTCCAAGCATCATTGAGCCAAAACAATTATAACCCATTTCTTCCCACTGTACAATTTATTTATTTTTATTTGCAGAGATAATTTCATATGATGGAATATCAACATAATCATTCCATCAATTAAAATAGACCACATCAAGTGTGCAATGGAGTGCAACACAAGCCAACAAATTTCCAACATACGAGGATGATATATACTTTCAGTATTTTCTATGTGACAGGTTGGGTTCAAAACCCTCAGGTTCCCTTTTTTATATAGTATACAGCCTTCAAAAAATGACCAAGACTCTTGTAGGTAGGTAGCCAATGTACCAGCGAGTTATACAAGTAACAAATATCTCTACTTTCAGGTTAACACATAACCATTTCAAAACCCAAGTTCAAATCTGCAACAATCACGACAAGGGAGAATGAGGTCTGAACAACTAGGTGGGTAAGACAATTATTCTAGTGGGGTTTGTAATATGAAACCAAAACCTCCAATTATTTTACAACAAGGTTTGACATAGTCACTTCCAAGGTGGCCGCTAGGTAAGAAATTGACCTTGCATACATTCAAAATGTGAAATGACAACTCGATAAGGAAACAAACCTCTCATGAGTAGAGTAGGAGGTAATAATACTACATTAAAATAACCCATAACCGACTGTCTCTTCTATTTATCATAAAACCCCTCAATCATTATATTACGGGATGTGGGTGATAAAAAAACAAAATTTCCATAATCCTATCAATAGAAGGAGAAACAACAACCAGTCATCCACCCCGGGTGCAACCATAACCAAATAACTTCAACATGATGGAGCATTAAACAAATTCCAACTTGCAACATTCGAAACAATTTCATTAAACAATTTCATTTGCACAGATAGAGTACACATTCAACCACCATATCTTTGAGAAATAAAACACCCTGCATATGAATTCTAATATCCAACACATAGATTCTATGCAGAGTGAGGTTATAATGATGAATGGAAGGGAAAGAGTCACCATACATGTGAGGAAAGCACCGAAAAGAACCAAAGAACACCACAATTCTCCAAATGGTCAAGTGAAATGGAGGAAAACTAACCATAGCAACCAAAAAAATGTGACAAAGTGAGGGCAGTGAGCACGAGGATGGGTAAGAATGACGTGCAGTAAATGCACATCGCTTCTCCACCCTCTTAGTAATTTCCATCAACCATAGCTAGGGTGTAGTGCATCCAAACTTCATCATTTTCATTAATCAAATTTAATTCAAATCCAACATGTCACTTATACTTTGCCAAATTGAAAAAAAAAACCTCCTATACCATAGTTTTATACTAGCACCATAAATATAATATGTCCCATATTTCTAACAAGTTCCAATTTGCAAGGATCGATTGACCTCCAAAAAATTGCATAAGACATAACTATTGTCCACCAAACATAACCAATTCCATAACAAAATATCCCATGAAAGCAATATTCCATAACCAACGTGTGTATGAGTTGAAGTCTAAACTTTAATCATAGATGTGTAACAGTCACAACCAAAGTGCCTTTCACTTCAAAACTTTCCTTTGACTTTTAAATTTCCATCCCTTATCATCATTGATTGCATGGGAAAACATGTTCGAATTCCTGTGTTTTTTTTTCAAATTGTAAAATTCTTCGTAAAGTTGTCATGTGTGCAATTCAGAGAAGTGCCAGAGAATCGTTTATTTTTCACCATGATTTAAACAAGGGGGTCCCACCTATTTAGTATATTATTATGTATATGTATATAAATAATAAGGAATTTCAACCCATTTGTAGGAAGGGGTATTATGTTGTTCTTCTGGGCGCCAACAGGTATGTTGCAGATCATTTAAATTAATTTAATAGAGTTACTAATCAACTAAGTTTTGTAAAAGTGGACTTTGATGATGAGGTCAGGGATATTCTAGTCTTGTGCTCATTGGAAGAAATATGGAACAACTTGATCATGGCTATAAGTAACTATGTCTCTGGTTCAAACACTCTAAAATTTGATGATGTTGTTGGTCTTATCCTTAGCGAGGAAATTTGATGGAAAATCATAGGTGAGAAATCAGGTAATGCGTTAAAGATGGAGAAAAGGGCAAGACAAAAGGATAGAGAAAAGGGATCAGGGAACTGTGATAATTCTACGAAGGATAGATCCAAATCTAGACAGGAAAAGATAGAGTGTTGGAATTGTGGGAACAAAGGACATCTGAAGAAATACTGCAGAGCTCCAAAGAAACATAGAGATGGACAACAGGATAAAAATCAAGAAGAAAATGTAATAGGTGATGTGTTAGAAGATGCTTTAATTCTTTCTGTAGATAGTATTTCTAATTCTTGGGCAGTAGATTTAGGGGCTTCATTTCATGCCACACCCCATCGGAAACATTTTCTATATTTTGTTCAAGATGATTTTGGATAGGTTCATTTGGGTGATGATGCATTATTGGCCCTCGACCAAGTTTTGGGGAAACTTTGGTCAGTTTTGGACCACTTTTGGACTTCGACACGTTGGTCGAAGAAGGATCACCCTGGCGGAGCTGAGATCATGGATCTCACTTATTTTGCAGGCTATGTGGACCCAGTAAGGGGTTCCCTAGGGTTTTTGTAACAGTTTTATGGGATGTCGGCCCATGGGTTTTCCCCATGTTTAGGCCTTATTGTAAGGGTTTTTAAAGTATAAATAAGATGAGTGTATTGTAGAAGTACATCTCTAATGCTTGGTGCAAAGGAATGTATGTGGTCGACGCTTAGTGCTCGACTATGATTTTGTAGAAGGTGCTTAGTGCATAGATATAGTTCTTAGTGTAAAGAAGGAGGATCTAGTGCTTAGTGCACAGATCTCATGTCTTGTGTGAAGTTCGACTCTATGGCTTAGTGCACAGATCTGACTAGATGTAATATTTCTGCAGCTAATAAAGAGGTGAAGCGGTTGATGGACGTAGCTCCTCATTAGGGTGAACCATGTATATCTAGTGTCTCATGGTTTTCTTTGTGCAGTGTTATTTATGTTATGTTTTTTCTTAGTTCTTAGAATATGATGTGTAATAGATAGATATGTTGTTTCTTAAATACTTTTCTTATATTAAAGGGTAATTGAATGCTAGATCTAACTCAAGGTGTTAAGTGCTAAATGTTAAGGGTATATAATCATTTGTTGTTACTACGCTGATCTATCTTTGATTATAATTTGCGGTGTTAATAGGGTTAATAAACTAATGCATGATGCTTCCTAAGAGTTAATAGAATATTCAGTGAAGTGTTATTATCATAGATATGTGTGCCTTCTTGGTTACAGACAACTGCGTCCTATAAACCCCCCTTACTTCTACCTTAGGTGAGACTTCACCTGCTTTGCATGTGTTTCCAAAAGGGCTGGTAATCAAGGTTTTATTGGTGTTGAACCCTGAACCATGGGTCTACCCCTATGCCAACAAATGGTTCTGTTGCTGGGACTTGAAACTGTGATTGCTGGGAACTGAAGTAAAGAAAAAGAAAAGTTCTACGCATAGTTTGTTGTTGAAGTGTGCAATACTCTATTTGACTTGCGAAGATTTGTGACAAAAAAGTAAGTTGTTTTGAAGAAAAGAGGTAAGATCTTAAAAGAAATCATCTTTGTGCTTTGGTAAGAAAAATATAAGTGAAAATTTTTGTTTAGAAAACATGGATTTAAGTATGTTTAATAGATTATGTCCTAGTCTAAAGGATAGGGTACAGTTGAAAGAAATAGTCGGTTTGATTAAATATAATAGAAATGAAGAAATATATGTTATTCCTATGCATAGAAAGAGTTTTTTGACTGATAAGTGGATGCAGGAACCTAGAAAGAAGTTTTGCAGATTGTAGGTCCAACACTATGATCCTAGGGGAAGTGTGCATTACAAAAAATATTGGGGAACATTTAAGGGAAAAGAGGATTGACTTTGTGTTATAATTGCATAAAGTCGAGACATATTGTGAAGGAATGCCCTGGGGTATGCCCTATTTGTCTTTGTTGTAAGATTTTCGGTCATGAGGTTGAGGATTGTCCAATAATTATTACTAAAGTTGAAGGGAAGGACATAAGACAACAAAATTATGAAAAGAGTCAAGAGACTAAGGGTATGTTAGAAAGCCATAAAAATAAAAGGCCAGAGGAAGTTCAATCTGTGTTATTAAAGTTGGAAGAAATGATGGATGTTCATAAAGATGTAATTTTACCAGAAAGCCTGGAAGAAAAACAACACATAAGTGGAAGAATAGAAGACTTTGACATAGTTTGGGTCTTGGATGAAGAAACACAAGTGAATATTATGAAAGAAGAAACTTGGGAAGTTTTGGGAAATCCTACTGTGGTACCTTCTTTGGGAAGGATAGGCTTGTTTAATGGAAAGATGATGACCTTATGTGGAAGAGTAACTAATGTACCTATTATTGTTCATGGAACATCGACTGAAGAAGAATTTGAAGTCATTAGATTTATTAAGGAAAGTGCCCCTTTCCCACTTTTGTTAGGTAAGACCTAGATTAACAAGGATCAGATCAGAAGGAAAGCAGAGGAAGAAGCTAAAGAAAAGAAAAAGAAATAATTAAGGGATTTAATAGCTAGGAAAGTAGACCAACTAATAAAAGAACGAGAGGATAAGTCAAAGCAACAAAGCAAAGTAACAACGTAGGAGGGACAGAAGAAAGAGAATTAGCTATCAAGGTTGAAAAAATGCAAGAAGTCTTGGAGGACCTATCTATCCAAGAGATAAATGTTCCCCCTTAGGAAGTATTAAGAAAAGAGATCTTAACTTCAGAATATTTGAGGGTACCTCAATAGTGCGAAGCCACCATGCTAGGGGAAGATAAGAATAAAAATCGAAAGAGGATTCTAGAAATAGTTCAAGAGACTCAGATAACAAGAAAGAAGGAAAGGAAGCTCAATAAGAAGAAGGATAAGTTGGAAAAGATATAAGAAGTTAAGGATACCAGATGGAAGACTTTGCAGAATGGAACCTCACAGGAGGCAGGTTCCGACAGATTTGGAATTCTCCCTGGGGAAGTTATATGACCATTGGAAGTTCCCCAACCATTATAAGGACACTTCAAAATGGTTAGGAAACACATTTATGGGCTTATGGACTACTTTTGAATGTACGTATCCCCTGGCCGCTCAATTTTCTACCCTGTGGTATACCAACGACATGATGAAGTAGTGGCAATCTAATGTCGTGTTTCACAGATATTATAAACAATTGAAGGTCATCATTGAATCATTCCTGCTTATGACACCGCATACCCTGCATTAGTACCAACCCATATCAAAGTTTCGTGTTGATCCCCACTTCATTTACATCACCGCATGAAGAGATGAGCACCACAAAGAATTGCAATCATCCTATAAGCTCAAAGATGAATATATGGAACAAATTACGAAGGAATGGACAGAAAAATTTCTTATACATGTTGTCAATGTAGATTTATCTGACACTAACACTATAGGAAGCTCGATAGTTACACAAGTTGAACATGTTGGACAGTCCAGTGGGACGAAGAAGCAGAAAAAGAAGGCTGAAGTCCAGGGCATAGAGAGTGATGAAGAGGTCAAAGAGAAAACTTTTGAAGATAATGGGTCTAGCTTGCAAGGAGTAGGAGAAGATAAAGTGGAAGAACAAGGAGGAGGTGAAGCTACACCACCTGAAGATCCCCCTATTGGGACAGTGATGCAACAAAAGAGGAAATTTTCTCCGAAGAAACCCTCAGCAAGGAAGAAAATGCGTGCCAATAAACCATAGTTGGAAGCCACCCTCACGGAGGATGAAATTAGTCTGGTCTGCGGAGCTATGGGGGATGCCTCTAAAGACATGTTGAAAAGATACAGAGATAAATAGGTGGAGTTATATGGAAGGATTGAGAGGGAGTTTAAGGAAGTCCAGCAAGTTGTTCCCTTGGTCCATGTAGTGCCTACTATGCCTTCCTCATCACAGACCGCAGAATTGGGGGATGAACCAGCCTAGTTAAGAAGGCTTGTTGATGCAACAGAGGTTCCATTCAAGAGAGCCGAAGAAGAAAATGAGAAGGCTACAACATCCTTGCAAAAGGAAAAAGACAAAGTCTTATGATAGTTACGGGAAACGCAGGACAGTGTAGTTGTCCATGAAATTGAGAAAGTAGAGCTTCAGGCGAAGCTTCAGGAGGAAAAGAGAGCTAGCGAAGCTTAGTTATAGACAGAAAAAGAGCAGTTGCTCGCAAAATAGGCCATGGTCAAAGAATAAGTAAGAGAATCATTTTGCTATGTGCCAGGCTTGGCACAGGAAGAGCAGGAGCCTATCGAATCTCAAGTAGTGAAGCTCGCAAAGAACCTACAACACTTTCACACTAGAATAATTGAACTGGAGGCCCAAATAGTATTGAGTAGGAGGTGCTTGACGAGAGGGATGAATCCTCCAATAACATAGTATAAAGTATAAAATCCCTCGCATCGGCATGTAAACAGTTGAGTGATAGAAGCACCCACACATATGAACGCCTTGCCGATGATTCTGAGTTAAAGAAGCTAGAGGCTCAGCTACATGAGGCGCAACAACAAGAATTTTCATTTCAGGTGCAAATGACATTGCTCACAATAGTGGAAAGGATTTAGAGATCCCAGGAGCAAAGAATAGTAAAACAACAAATCACATCCCTCCAGGGTAAGGTGATGGAGGTAAAACAAAAATTACAACCTGTGCAGGATGAAACTTGCAAGGTGTTCGAGGAGATTGATGGACAGGGTTCACATTTGGATAAAGTAGTTACAGTAGTGGAACAATGCCTGGAAGGGCTTGTTACAGAGAAGATAGTCTAGGATCTTGCTGAGCAAGAGGCTTAGGCGAGGTAGTAAGTTGACGAAGATCGATTTAAGATCGAGGATTTCGAAGAAGCATTTTTTTTACATGAGTGACTCGGGACGAGTCACAGGTGAGTGTTGGGGGCCTGTTGGCCCTCGACCAAGTTTTGGAGAAAATTTGGTCATTTTTGGCCCAGTTTTGGACTTCGAAATGTTGTTTGAAGAAGAAGTACCTAGGCAGAGCTGAGATCGCAGATCTCACTTATTTTGTGGGCTATGTGGACCTAGTAAGGGGTTCTCTAGGGTTTTTGTAACGGGTTTATGGGATGTCGTCCCATGGGTTTTCCCCATGTTTAGGCCTTACTGTAAAGTTTTGTAAAGTATAAATAAAGAGGAATGTATTGTAGAAGTAGATCACTAATTATTGGTGCGAAGGAATGTATGTGGTTGAGGCTTAGTGCTTGAATGTGATTTTGTAGAAGGTACTTAGTGCATATATCTAGTGCTTAGTGTAAATAAGGAGGATCTCGTGCTTAGTGTGTAGATCTCTTATCTTGTGCGCAGTTTGACTCTATGGCTTAGTGCATAGATCTGATTGGATTTAAGTTTTTGACAGCTAATAAAGAGGCAAAGTGGTTGGTGGACGTAGCCCCACACTAGGGTGAACCACATATATATGGTGTCTCATGGTTTTCTTTGTGCAGTGTTATTTCTATTATGGTTTTGCTTAATGCTTAGAATATGATGTGTAATATATAGATATGCTATTTCTTAAATACATTGCTTATGTTAGAGGGTAAATGAATGCTAGATCTAACTCGAGGTGCTAAGTGCTAAATTATAAGGATATATAATAATTTATTTTTACTGCATCAATATATCTTTGATTATACTCTACAGTGTTAATAGGGTTAATAAACTAATGCATAATACTTCCTAAGCATTAACAGAATATTCAACGAAGTTCTATTATCATAAATATGTGTCCCATCCTGGTTACAGACACCTACGTCCTATAACCCCCCTGCTTCTACCTTGGGTGAGACTTCACCTTCTTCACAGTTGTTTCCAAAAGGGTTAGTAGTTGGGGTTTTGTTGGTGTGTTGTTAAGCATTGAACCCTGGGTCTTCCCCTATGCCAACATGCACCATGCAAAATTGTTGGAATGAGAAAGGTACAAATAAAGAAAAAGAATGCAAACAAATGGTTGTTGAAAGAGGTAAGACATGTTCCAAATATAAGGAAAAATCTAATTTCAATAGGGAAGTTGGCACGTGAAGGTTGTATATCCATATTTACAATTAAGGCGTGGAAGGTCATCAAAGGATCACTAGTGATAGAAAAAGGAGAGAAGGTAGGTACATTGTATTTATGTACTAATAATATTGATTCGTCTATCTCTTTAGCTTCTACAGGAGTGGATACAACACTATGGCATCATAGGCTTGGACACATGACTGAGAAGGGGATGTAGATACTTCACAAAATAAATTTGTTTCCAGATCTTAAACAAATTGATTTGGACGTTCGTGAGGAATGTGTTTATGGAAAGCATAAGATAGTCACATTTCTTACTCGGAAACAGAAAGAAGAGAGAAAGGTTAGAGCTTATGCATACAGATGTATGGGGACCATCTCAGGTATCATCTCTTGGTGTATCTTGTTATTTTGTTACTTTTATTGATGATGCAACTAGAAAAACTTGGGTTTATTGCATTTGACAAAAAATTGATGTTTTTGATACTTTTAAGAAATGGAAATATTTGGTTGAGAATGAGAAAGGTTAAAGGTTAAAGTGTCTCAGATCAAACAATGAAGGTTAATAATGCAACAATGATTTTGATGATTATTTTTCATACCATGGGATTCATAGAGAGAAAATAGTTCCAGGAACACCACAAGAAAATGGTGTGTCAGAAGGATGAACAGGACAATCATGGACCATGCAAGGAGTATGAGATTGTATGTTGGGTTTCCCTTACAGTTCTGGATAGATGTTGTAGATATTGTTGTTTACTTAATAAACAGAGGGCATTCAAGATCTTTGGATGGTAGAATTCCATAAGAGGAATGGACAGGTAAAAAGGTAAACTATTCTTTTTTGAAGACTTTTGGTTGTGAAGAATTTGTCCATATTGATAAAGAAAATACAACAAAGCTTGAGGAAAAATCCAAGAAGAGTACCTTTATTGGATATGGTGTTAATGATTTTTGTTATCACTGATGGGAATATGAAAATCACAAAATCATCAGGAGTAGAGATTTCATATTCAATTAGAAGGTCATGTACAAAGATCAGTTGCGGGGAAAGAAACAGGAAAAAGAAAAACTAGAATACACAATGCTTGATGAGATCATTGAAAATGAAATTCCAAAGGTACCATAAAATAAAAATGTACAACAACAGGAGAAACATGTACCTCAAACTCCTGCAAGTGTTTTTAGAAGATCTACCAGGTTAAGTAGACCCCCTGAACGATACTCTCCTTCATTGCACTATTTATTGTTGACGAATTCTGGTGAACTAGAAAGTTATGAAGAGATGATGCAGGTAGACACTAATAGAAAGTGGGAGAAGGGAATGAAAGAGGAAATGGATTCCTTGGTAAATAAATAGACTTGAGACTTTGTTCAATTTTTTGTAGGAAAAAGAGAATTGTAGAATAAATGGGTTTATCGGTTGAAGGAAGAGGATAGAGGAAAAAAAGGGTACAAGGCTAGACTTATTGTAAAGGGGTTTTCACAAAAGAAAGGTATAGATTTTGATGAAATATTTTCTCCTAATTAATTTTCTCAAGAAGAAATTAGCTAATTAGAAGGATATAAATGTACTCAAGAAGAAATTAGCTAATTCATTTGCAATGAAGTATTTGGGTGCCGCAAACAAAATCCTTGGTATGAGAATAACAAGAGAAAATCAAAATCGTAAATTGACATTGTCTTAGGCTAAGAACATAGTGAAGGTATTGGATAGGTTTAGAATGCAAAATGCAAAAATAATTAGTACACCTTTGGCCAACCATTTCAAATTAACTAAGGAAATGTATCCCAAGACACAAGAGGAGATAGAATACATGTCCAGGGTCCTTTATTCATCAACAACTGGTATCTTGATGTATGTGATGGTTTGCACAAGACCAGATATTGCACATGCAGTGGGAGTTGTGAGCAGGTATATGAACAATCTAGGTAAAGAACATTGGAAGGTGGTAAAGTGGATTCTCAGGTATTTGAGAGGTACTTCTACTCATGCATTATGTTTTGGAGTTTTAGACATTGTTCTACAGGGATATGTTGATTCACATATAGAAGGTGATAAATATAGTAGGAGGATCACCACACGATATGTTTTTACTGTAGGTGGAACAAGAGTAAGTTGGATTTCAAAACTGCAAAATGTTGTTTCACTTTCAACAATGGAAGTAGAGTATGTTACTGCTATAGAGGCTAGTAAAGAGATGATTTGGTTACAGAGGTTTAAGGAGGAATTAGGAAAGAAGCAGTTGATATGAAAATGGAATGAATATGTTTCCAATAGATCTTTAAAATGAAGAATACTTGTCTCTTAAATTGCAAGTGTGTAAATGGTATGTGTTTGGGTAAATGGATCAATTTACTAACACATAAATTTAGTGAGTTTTAATTAATAATGAGCATCATATCAGACAAATAAAAACCATCAACAATGAACACATAACACATCAAATGATAAAGGAGTTCACCCCTCTCTTAGGCTACATCTCTGGGTACAACTTCCCTTTGAGAATTTTCATTATGCTTAAAAAGTGATCTTAAAGTGCTCATAATACAAAATAGATGGCTCAAATGGCTTTAGAACGTCCCAAAACCCCTAGATGGGCTTTTTCGGCACCTAATTTGGACAAAAAAATGAATACGTTACACCTCCTGGAAGTTTTCCCCTTCAAGCTTGTTGTACCAACTCACCAAAATGCACCTGTGAATGACCAACCTGGATCCCTTAGAGTTACTGGGCCTAAAACCCAGAACACACGTGCATCCCTCAAAACGGGGCAAATTATCAAACAATTAGCGACTTTAGCACCCGTTTGGGCAGAGGTGTAGATCGCATGGGGTGCATGTGGCCACATCCCAATGCCTTTCTCGGACCCCCATGGCTAAACCATTTCAAATATCGCACGCCATTGGTCACATGGAGTGGCCATTTGACCAAATCTTGATACCTTCTGAGATAAGCTCCAAGTTGTATCCGTTACATGCCCACTGGTTCCATGGCATATCCATATGGTGCTATGCGTCGGGGCTTAAACAAAAATGGGGCTAAACCAAAACATAAATTCCCGCGTGCCAAGTGTTATGAAGGCATGGGTGATATGGTGTAGCAATGGACTGGGGGTTTAACTCCATAAAAATCCACACCAAATGTTATTTCAAATGGACATGTGGGAAGGTTTTATGTGAATGCGTTGGGGGCTAAACCACGTAACAACTCCCTCGCCAAAAGTTTGAGTGATTAGGTTATATGGAAAGGTTCTATGTAATGTGCATTGGGGGCGCTGGGGCTAGGCCAGATCCCTTTAATCTGCCAAACAAAAATGTTTTTCAATTCAATTATTTGATTTAAACCATAGCTAAAAAGGAACATTGTGGGCGGGTTGGTAGCTCGACCTTGCCAAGTCACTCCCCCCCTTCCCAAAGGTCGTGGGTTTGAATCCTATGGAGTCAAAAATATTTACCACATTAACAAAACTGGAGGTTCCATGTGGCATCCCATGAATGGGCCACATGGAACCATATCATTTTCCCAAAAGATGCCACTTGTAAAAATACCATTCGCCCACGTCTGCAAAAACCTATTGAGTCAACATTCCAACTCACCTTCCACGTCACTGTACGACTGTACAGACTTTACACTCAACAAAATTTTGTCTATTTGGGAAAATGAATAGAATGTGATATATTGCTTATACAACATACATTTCAGCCCATTCAAGTTGCATTGGTCTCGTAATGATGAGGTATACGCACTTGTTCATTTTGAGGCGATTCTGAGAACTTTGATTTTTGAGCAAAATTTGATCCCTTAGATCAACAGTAGAATAGCAGGTTGTACTGTGACAACGAGAGTGACATTGATATTTAAAGGAACTCATATCTTCATTAAAATACTAAGCATATACAACTTAGGTACCACTTCATACGATCTTCCTTGGAAGATAGACATTTGAAGTTGAAAAGTATACACACTAGCTAGAATCCTGCAGACATGTTAACAAATGGAGTAATCGGGGAGAAAATGAGTTCCTGATCAGTTTTAGTTGTTCTTCAAGCATGAAGGTGTAGATAAATAATTCTCCAGGTCCAAGGTGGAGTATAGTCCAACAGCTACAACAATAATGGAGTTATTTTGATTAGTCTCCAAGTGGGAGATTGTTGGTTGTGGAGCCTAATTATCTTCCTGATTTAGAAGTTTGTCTCAGTTGTGCTTGGACCCAATTCCCTAATGGGGGTGTGGGGGGGATTTCCCCCCCAAAAATGTCGCCAAGGGGGTAAATAGGGGGCATATAAAATTTTTGTATCCCCCCGGAAGAGGGATTCAGGGGAAGTGCCCTCGAAGAGAAATATTGGAAAAAATTTCCTTGCATAATATTGTAATTTCATAGTCAATCTCGACCGTTCAGTATAAGGTCACAGATATGATGGTAGAAGTTATTTTTAGTGGTTTTTTCCCTAGAACGAAACACTATTTTATGAGGGAATAGTATTGTGGCTATGTATGATTGTGATTATTGTATTTTGAGAGAGGAGATTGTGAGAGAAAGAAGAGGAAGTTACAATGCATGTGTTGTAGGTTGCATCCCTTCATTTTTCTATATAATAAAGAGAAAGGACCTGGAAATGTATTTAATGGACATATCCCACACTGGATGAACCACATATATCTATGTCTCTATTGTATTGTGTATATGTTGTGTTTTATTTATGCATTTGTTTTATTTTATTGCTCCACTATCATATTTTCTCAACACATATCATAGACATACAAGTCAAGGGCACTCACCAGCAGAGGATCCAACTTTATCGGGTTGTTAAAACATGTCATCACCTACACCAAGGAAAGTGTCTCACCCGGGTCAAATTCAACAGAAATTTCCTCATCGTATGGGGGAACTCAACGCAATGGGGAACATTTATTCCTAAGGTGGGTGGATGATACGAGAGTATCTCGGTGGCCACCCAAAATTTTCAACTAACTCAATTTTTTTTTCTTGGCAACTTACTATTTTAGTCGTTTTTCGGTTCCCAAACTTTTGGGGACATTTTTAGGTCCCAAACGACATTTTTTTCATGACAGGGAACCTCAATGAAGGTCATAGGATTTGATTGATCCCCCTAAATGAACCTCCTTCTCAATACCTTTCCAACGAGTTATTGTGCACCCTAGACGGAGATCACATGTAAAAGTTACAACCTCGAGAATTTGATGTAATAATTTACTCCAATAGGTGATCCAGATGGATATTGGTGGACACCCGCCTTTTCCAACTGGCTCAAAACAATTTTCTGACAATTTTGACAATCTACTATTTTTAGAAATTCTAAAATTTGGGGCCATTTTGAGGGCCTAAATGAAGGTTTTTCGGGATTGAGATTCTCAATGATATTTGAAGGCATGATTTACCCCCAAAATTAATATCCTTGACGATACCTTTCCAATGAGCTATCACACGCCTAAAATTGAGATCGTATGCAAAATTTACAACCCCAGGAAGTTGATGTACTAACTTACCCAAACGGGGCCCGCATGACTTTTGGGGCTTCATCTCCTAGGGTTAGGTTTTTGGATGTCTAGGGTTTTTGAAATTTTTGCTTATTGTAAAAATGGCTTCAAAGCCTCATTGTAACCTTCTTCTTGTGAATGCGCACTTCCATCACATTTCTTCTCAGAGATAAGCCGCCACCATTCTAGAAAGCTTGTTTCCGCTGCATTTTACAGTTTCAACTTATTTCGTTATTGAATAGAAAACCAATTTTATTGTATATCTGTTATTTTGTGTTAAGAACTTGTTAATAATCTGTATTCATTTCGTTCTACTCATAAAATCTAGATCAATCCTCCCTCCTTAGAAAGCAATGGTCTCCATTACGTTGATGTCCCCCATCAGATGAGGAAATTTTTGCTGAATTTTGCCTCGGGTGAGCCACTTGCCTTGGTGCAGGAGATTCCCTACTTTGACGACTCGATAAAGTTGGATCCTTTGTTGTCAAGTGCCATCGATTTGTCTGTCCACAATATGATCATTGGATGCCTTTTGTATGTATTCGGGGTTGAGCTATGTTGGTGTCAGTTGTTCTACTACTTCTGAGGTGTCCAATAATGGTGGGAAATAAGGGTGAAGGAGATCCACGTTGAACACTGGGTGCAGGACAAGGAAAGGAGGAATGTTGAGCTCAAAATCATTATCCCCCATGGCCTTGGTGATAGTGTATGGTCCATAACAGAGTGGGCGAAGCTTTCGATGGCATCCTATAAGGCATTCTTTCTGCAAGTGCAACCAAACTTTGTCGCCCACCTGAAACTTATGTGGCACCCAATGTTTATCATGGTGTTGTTTTTACTTGTCATTGGACTTATGTAGGATTTCCTGAACCTATTGGCGGATGTGCTAGATCCGCTCAATGAATCGGGTGGCTTTTTCAGCTTCAGTTGGAGTAGGAGATGAGTCGGTCGAGGTGACCGCAAGGGGAAGTGCAACATCTATGGGATCCAATGGTTGGAATCCCAACCCCACTTGAAAGGGGATGTGGTTGATTGAGCTATGCAGGGTTCGGTTGTAGCTATGTTGGACATAGGGAAGGCTCTTATCCCATGTGCAAGGGTGCTTTGAATTATACATGCAAATGATATGCATAATCATTCGATTTATAACCTCAATTTGGCCATTTGTCTGGGGGTGGAACGACATGGATTTGGTGAGCTTGGTGTCTAGCAATGACCATAGGTTCGACCAGAATGTGCTGAGAAATCGACTATCCTGATATGAGACAATGGTTTTTGGGATTCCAAAATGTACCCAGACTCGTTCAAAGAAGAGCTTGGCAATGGCCTCTACTGTGATGCTCTTATTGCACGCAACTATAATCGCCATCTTAGAAAAGTGATCAACAACAACAAAAGAACAATCATTTCCCCGCTTGGTGGATGGAAGACCCGACATGTAGTCCATTGAGATGGATTCCCATGGCCTGTTAGGAGTAGGAAGAGGGGTGTACAAGCCCTATTTCTTAGTGGTCGGTTTGGCAATAACATAGGTAGTGTAGGACCTGATATACTTGTTGACCTCTTGTCAAAGTTTCAGCCAGTATAAATGTTTCTATAGCATCACCACTATATTTTCGACGCTGAAGTGTCCTGCCACCCGACTGTAGTGGGATTCCTAGATCAGCTTTGCTCGCTCACTTGATGGCACACAAATATGGCCTAGATGACACAACAACCCATCCTGAAGATGGAAATTATCAACAAATACATTTGCACCCAACATTTGGTAGGTGGTGGTGAAGTCAGGGTCTATCTCATAGAGTTGGGGCCATCCATATGTCTCATGGCCACGAGAGTCTAGAACCATGGTGAGTGTCACGATTGGCGGTCTGCTGAGGTAATCAGAAATGTGATTGGTGCTTCATGTTTTATACTTGATGTTGATGTGGAATTGCTACAAGTATGTGGACTACTTTTGATGGTGATCATTTTGTAATTTCCCTCTGTCTGCATGAACTGCAGTGGCTTATGATCAATGTGGATGATTGTCTCCTTCCCAAGAATGTAATGTCTCCACTGGCGGCATGATTGCACAATGGAGTACATTTCTTTGTCATAAGTGGGGTACTTACAGATAGTATCTGACATTGTCTCACTATGATAGGCCACAGGGTGGCCGTGCTGAGTGAGAACAGTGCCCACAACATAGTCTGAAGCATCTGTCTCGATCTCAAAGGGATGTTGCAGGTCTGGTAGTGAAAGTACTGGGGATGAGCACAAGCATTGCTTCAAATCATCGGATGCTTGTTGTTGGGACCAAACCCATGCAAATTTTTCCTTACCACCACCCTTTTTTATTTGGCTGAGGGCCCATGCAATATGGGATAATCCCAACACGAACCCGTGGTAGAAATTGGCAAGGCCCAAGAAGCTCCAAAGCTGAGTGAGTGTTGTTGGGGCTGGCCAGTCATGGATGAATTGGATCTTGGCTGGATCAACATGTATTCCATGTTGGTCAATGATTTAGCCCAGGTAATGGACCCTGTCCATGCCAAAGGATCATTTTTCCAAGTTGGTGTATATCTTGTGTTGCCGCAGGGTGTGCATAACCTGTTGAATATGCTACAAGTGTTTGGCCCAAGTCTTGCTGTAAGTTAGAATGTCATCCAGATACACCACTAAAAAAGTACTGGTGAATGGTCACAGGATATTGTTCATCATCCTCATGAAAGTGGATGGAGAATTTGTCAAACCAAAGGGCATGACCAACCATTCAAAAAGGCCTTCCTTTGACTTGAAGGCGGTCTTCCATACATCTGTCTATTCTATTGGGACCTAGTGGTAGTTGTACTTCAGATCAATCTTAATAAAGTATTTGGCCCCCATGAGTTGATCAAGGATCTCATCGATTGAGGGAATTGGGTACCAGTTTCTAACTGTGATTTTATTCAGAGCCCAGTAATCAATATAGAGTTGTCAGGTTCCATATTTCTTCTATACCAGCACGATTGGGCTCCCGCAAGGTGATGAGATGGGGTGGATGTGCCCCTTGTGGAGGAATTATTGGATCTGTCACTTGATCTCCTAATTATCTAACAAAGAGAGACGATAGACTACCCCATTGGGAAGCGGTGCATCAGGGGTCAGATCGATGGGGTGCTTGACCTGGGAGTGCAGAGGTACCCCTATAGGTTAGGAGAAGATATCCGAGTATTTTTCCACGACCTTGTCTACTTTCTTCTGCTCTGTGGAGACGTCAAATATAGAGATCATGGATGTGGCTATGATATTTCACTTATTATGAGAGCGAATCATGAAGAAGAAAAAATTCCCTATCTGAGAGATGACCTTCCTACATTTTTTAGAAAAGATCAAGGAAATAGCACTAGGTGGGACTGCCTCGGGTATCCTATACAATTTTCTTGTTCAAAGTAATAATAACACTACGAGGCTTAGAATCATATACAACATGATGTTTCCATAAATAAGGTTGTCCCAAAAGAAAATCACAAACTTCAAGAGAAGCAACATCACATAATACCTCATCTTTGAAGGTCTTGATGTCGTACGACAGTCGACACTGTTGGATGAAACGGAGATCGCTTCCTTGGCAGAGGCATCCAATGATGTAGGGTTGTGGGTGCGGTGTTGTTGGCAGGGCTAGCCAATTGATGACTTCTAGTACGATGAGGTTCTTCTGGCTACCGCTATCAATGATGAAGTGCAGTGGGGTGCCTTTTACCCACATATGTGAATGGATGAGGTGCTCTCCTTCTTTTGTTTTGTCTGGTTCACTAGGCTGGAGCATGGTGGTAGAAACGGTGGCACTGGGTTCTGTGTCAATGATCTTTCTTCCCCTTTCTGGTTCTGGCTCAGAGTCAGTATCCACATATGATTCATAGGCTTTCACTTCGACCACCAGCGACTCCTTTGAGAGACAGTCAACAATGTTATGCCAAGGGCTCTTATGTAAGTTGCATCACTTCTCGGTATCTTTCTTTTTCTTTCTGGTGTCCTTCTTTGCTTGCGGCTTGGAATGGTTGTCCTAATACTATCCATATTTGCTTTGTCCTTTTTTCGATGGGTTGGGGATGCCCTTTCCTGGCTTTTTTTGTGAGGGGTTCCCAGGCCCAAATTGTCGTGTCTTTTGTTTGATCTTATGCTTGATTTTGATGGCATATCGGTAGGCCGCACCCAAGGATGAGATGTCCAAAAATTCCATTTCAGTCTGGATGTATCTATGTAGAGCACCATGATACTTGAGCACTATATGTCTCTCTGAATATTTGATACCCAACTTGGTGCACAAGGTATGGAATATATATGTGAAATCTGGCACTGCTTGGTCTATTTCTTGCCGTAGTGTGGTCCATTTGGTATACAAGTCATCATAACTTATGAAAGGGTAGTATTTCTCCTTAATAACATCCCTGAAGGATTCCCAGGTGGCCATGACTGAAAATAATGAGTTTTCCTCTGTTTCCTTTTGCTCATAGAAACTTTCCCACCATTCTTTGACATGGGGAATGGATTTGAGGAGTGCAAAAGTAATCTTTTCTCTATTCAAAAAGTTATGGACATAAAAATACCCTTCTAGTAGATTCAACCACTTGTCTACAACATCTGCGTCTATCTGACCTTCAAATATAGGAATATTGAAGTTTATTTGTACCTTGAAGAGGGCGATGCCTCCGTTCGAAGAAGATGTGTCGCTTGTTGGTAGCCGCTAAAGGATTTGCGTGAAGCTATCCATCATCTTGTTCCTCTGTTGCATGAGGGATTCCTCAATCTACAGTTTGACAGGATATCCTATCCCATAATCTTTATTTTCTCCTACCATGGGAGGTCACTTGGGCATGCGAGAGCTTCTGTCCTCAAGAGAAACAAGCTCGAGACCCAACTCTTTGTACTCCGACCTCATTGGGGACATGCATTAAGACGACAAGGAGAAGACCGCTCTGATACCACTGATCAATATTTTATGAGCATAATGAAATGAATACAGATTATTAACAGGTGCTTAACAGAAAATATCAGAGATATAGTAAAATTGGTTTTCTATTCAATAACGAAATAAGTTGAAACTGTAAAATGCAGCGGAAACAAGCTTACTGGAATGGTGGCGGCTTATCTCTAAGAAGAGATGTGACAGCATCGCATATTCGTAAGAAGAAGGTTACAATGAGGCTCTGAATGCCTTTTTACAATAGGCAAGAATGACAAAAATCATATACATCCAAAAACCTAACCCTAGGAGATGAAGCACCAAAAGTCATGTGGGCCCCATTTGGGTAGGTTAGTACATCAACTTCCCGGGGTCGTAAATTTTGCATACGATCTCCATTTTAGGCATGTGATAGCCCATTGGAAAGGTATCGTCAAGGAGATTCATTTTGGGGACTCAATAATGCCTTCAACTATCATTGAGGATCTTGATTCTGAAAAACATTCATTTAGGCCCTCAAAATGGCCCTGGAAGTTAAAACTGCTAAAAATAATAAATCGCCAAAATTGTCAGAAAATTGTTTTGAGCTAGTTGGAAAAGGTGGGTGGCCACCGATATCCATTTGGATAAATAGGGCCCACATGAATTTTGGTGATTCATCTCCTAGGGTTAGTTTTTTGGATGTATATGGTTTTGGAATTCATGTTTATTGTAAAAAATCCTTTAGAGCCTCATTTTGTTGATCTTCTTGTGAATTAGATTAGTAGTCACATCTCTTCTAAGAGATAAGTTGCCACAATTATAGTAAGCTTGTTTTTAGTCTGCATTTTACAATTTTTAGCATATTTCTTATTTAATAGAAGTCAAGTTTTATTATATCTCTAGTATTGTTCATTGTGTCTATATGTTGATATTATAAATCTATGGTTTCATTTCATTCTACTTGTAAATATGGATCAACCTTTGTCAAAATAGCTTGTGTGTTCCTTGAGCGCCCGAAACAAATTTCATAATCCCCAGAAAATTAAAACGAAAAATGTAGGAAAGAAACACATCTAAGAACCACTTGTCAATCGACTAGGGAATATCCATGTAGCATTGAAGCATTTTCTTTGAGAGACCAAATAGAAGGTCAACGAAGAAATGATCTTCATAGTTGTTACTTCGACCAACTCAACTGTCGAGAGTCGAAAAGGAAGTGGAAATCATTCGATTGCACCAAAGAAGAAATGATTCATTCGTTGAATGCGTGGAATGGAAAATTTGTCAAGTTTGGACGTGATGACAAGTTGGTTGATCTAAATTGATTCCTCAGTTTCCAAGTTAAACATGGATGCACATGAAGTATTTGAGAAAATATTTTTCAAAAAATAGAACTAACTTGTCATTTGATAAGAATATGCTTTCAATTTTAGTAAAATTATTCTCTTCAGAGAAAAGGATTCAATGATTACAAGATAGTTGGTTATTTCTTGAATTTACGATATGAATTTGTGAAGAGAGATCTGACTCAACTAGTTCAGGAATATATCATGTGCACCCATCGATGAGAGGGGTTGAATGGTACACTGGTGCCTAATGATTTGTATGCATCGATTCATTCTTATGTGCCACATACAATTTGTAAGTGCGTATGAGATTGTTTCTTACTATCTAATCCCCACACCAAAGAGAATGGTCGATTGGTTGAAAGTTGAGAAGAAGTTGAATTTACATGGTTGAAAAGGTGTAATTGATAGCCAAAAAATTATTCTATTAAAATTTAGAGAGTAGTAGACGAGTATAAGAAAAACTACCCTTCATGAAAACTTAATTTATAGACTCCATACATTCCTAAAATATCTGATAGCATAAGAAGCATAACAACAACACATAAAGAAGTTTGACAAGCAACAAAGAAACAAAAGATTAAGCACTCATGATGATAATTTTGGCAATATATAGAGGACTTCAAGAGAGATACATCCTCAGACGGACACACACAAGAGCGCTGAAAAGAAAAGATGATGACATAAGAACAACCGTATTCATTGAATCCCCTGGCATAAAAGTTGGAGAATAGTTCATGAGTTGTGACCTCAAAATACATAAAGGAGAGAAATGGTAGGGTGAATGAAGTATGAAATTCCACCATAGGGTGTGTGTAGGTGCGAGATGAACCCAAGACGAGCCACTGACCACTCTAAAGGCACCAGAGAGAAGTGCAACAATAGGATCAAGAAGACCATTGTTGGGTGGGAAGAAAGTGTTGCGAGACTCACTAAATGCACATGAATTTACTAGATTGAAGACAAAGGCTAAAGAGTAGCAGGTCATCAGTTATATGAGCAGGGAATTGAGTGTGGGGGAGATGTTGAGTGGCCTTCTTAGGCCCTAATAGTCGTCACATATATATTATTAGACATAATACTACATGATAATGTGTAATAAAGTACGAATATATGTAACAAGTGGTAAATGTATCTAAATAAGGGATTAGTTGGAGTGGGTGCAACCGATCCAACCATTTACCTATTGTATAAATAACCCTAAAAGATGGAAGAAAAACTTGGAATGGAATTCCTTCCCCACATTTATATCATTCTTTCTTGGGATATATGTGTGATGCTGTGTGTTCTAAAGTAGTCTCTCTCTTGCATGCTTGCCTAATTTTCCTAGACTACAATAGTAGTGGAGGAAAAGGAGATATAGGGAATCATGATATGTGTGGATATGAGGAAGTTGAATGATGCGTGTTTACATGACCCAGTCCCAACACCATTCATAGATAAGGTACTATAGAACGTAGTAGGCCAAGAGACTTATTCTTTCACATATGGATTCTCGAGGTACCACCATATAAAGATTGTGCAAGAGGACCAACACAATCCTACCTTCATGACAAAGTGGGGGAGTTATTAGTATATAGTAATTCCTTTTGGACTAAAGAATGCCCCTGTGGTGTTTTCCATAATTGTTGTAGCAGTGCTCAATGAATTTATTCATAAGTTCCTGGAAGTATACTTATATGATTGGACCATGTTCAGTTTGTTGAACGATCATATAGAAGTACTTAGGTTGATGATGGGTAGGTGTAGACAGTGTCAGATTTCACTGAATTTGAAGAAGTGTATTTTTTGCACATCGTTTGGGATTTTGTTGGGACATGTAGTCTACAAGTAGAGATTACTAGTATATCCAGTCAAGATTTCAGTAATTATGAAGTTAGAACCACCTATATCATTCATAAATATGAGGGAAACTTTAGTCAATACAAGATCGTATATAAAAATTATTAAGGGATACATGCAGATCACATCACTGATGAGAAAGTTATTGAAGAAGGAAGCAAAGTTTCAATGGAATGAGGATTGTTAGAAGGGATTGGACACCTTAAAGAAAATAATAATATCAACATCGATTATTATCTTTCCCAGATGGAATAAAGAGTTCGCTTTTCATCTAGATACATCGTCTATAGCATTGGGAGGAATACTATCTCAACCAGGGGAGGGAAACATAGTTCAAGCATTATTTATTGGGGTCTCGCTTTAAGATGTATACAGACCATCCTGCATTAAAATACTTAATTAACAAGCCATTGTTGGGGGGGAGAATATGCAGATGGATACTATTGTTCTAGGAATACGATTTCGAGGTTGTGGTGAAATCATAGAAGATGAATCTAGGACTACACCATCTATCTCCAATACTATCAGGAGAACATGCATGAAATTTAGATGAAATATTCCCATATGCACAACTATTTGTAGTTAAAATGGTGGATTATTACTTCTCAGACATCATACCATTTCTAAATACAGGTATGGCTCCATTAAACATGATGGTTCCACAATAGAAGAAAATGGTAGTGAAAGTAGTACATTATCAGTTGATTGCAGAACATATATACAAGTTGGGTGTAGATGGAATATTGAGACAATGTGTGTTGGAACACTAGAGATCGATGATACTTAAAATATCACACGATGTGATTGTGGGAGGACATTATGTAGGGACAGAAACTGGACAAATGATTTTGTGCATAGATATTTGTTGGCCCACACTTCATAAATATGCAAAGCAATATTGTTAGTCATGTGATGAATGTCAAAGAGTGGTAAATCCATCTAGGAGGGATAAAATTCCTTTGAATCCATAAATTACCTTGCAAGAATTTGAGAAAAGGGCTATATAATTTGTAGGGCTAGTCAACTCACAAGCAAGAATAAAAGAGTCCATGTGAATAATCATTGTGATGGAGTATTTGGAAAACTGAACAGAAGCAACACCAGTTACATACTGCACCCCGAAGACTGCTATGAGGTTTGTTTTTGTTAATGTAGTCACAAGGTTTGGATTTCTGCGCATATTACTCAGTGATCAAGGAACACACTTTATGAATAAGAAAATTGCATCATTTAATGAGGAGTTTCAAATTCATCATCAGAAGAGTACCTCGTATCATCCTCAAGCTAATGGAACAATGGAAGCTTTGATTAAAATATTGGAGAATGCTTTGAGAAACATTTGCAATGTAGGGAGAGACAATTGGGAATTAAGAGTTCCTCCAGTGTTATGGGCTTATAGGACTAAAAGTAAAAAGTTGACAGGTCAGACACCTTTTAGGTTGGTATACGGGCAAGAAGAAGTAATGCCAATGGAGCTTATTGTGCCTAGCCTACGCATTGCAACAATCACCGATCTATGCGACTCTGGTGCAATAGAGGACAAATTCACACAGTTAGTAGAACTTGAACAAGATCGGTTTGTCGCAAGATTCCATCACTACAATCAGAAGGTAAGAGAGAAGAATTGGCATGATCAACATATTAAAAAAAAAAAATTCAAGTAGGAGATTTGGTATTACTCTATGACAACAAGTCTATGTAGTATCCAGGAAATTTTAGAATGCACTAGTTAAGACCCTATGTGATTCAACATGTAACAGAGACAAGGGTTGCACAGTTGGAAAACCCAAATGGAGAAGTCCTTGGAGGAATTGTGAATGGATGTCGATTGAAATTCTATAAAGATGGTCAAAAGTCTACGCAACAATCTGGGTTGCACTAGAACACATGTATCATAATAGATGTACTATAGTAGGAAGGAAAAACACCTAAAAACAAGGAAAAACAAACAAAAAGTAGAAAAAGGAAGAAAATGAAATAAAAAGAAAATAGAGAAAAAAGAAAAAGATTACAAAATATAAGGCATAGGAGATTGCACAAAAGGAATGGTTATCATGCATCAGGATGGAACTACAATAATTCAGAAAATAATATGTAGAAGAAAAAGACTATGAAGAACACAAATGAAAAATCATGAACCATTGTGTAGTTTGGCAATGACAAGACCGTTGGAAGCATTAAAGGATGAAATGTTGGAAGATTGGTTGTTGTCATTGATGTCAACCATAGTCATTGGTTTTGGACCACAAGATTGATGAAGGTATTTGGACATGAAGGAAAATGCATATGCAGATACAACAACCATGGATGGATAGTATACATGATGTTGTTTCTGGTGGTATGTGGCATGTCACGTGGATTCTCATGGTTGAGGAGAAATGAATTTTTGAAGATAACAAAGTGAATTGAAGAAGGAAGTACACGTAGGCCCTAAAGATAATTAAAGAAAAGAATTACAAAATAAGAAAGTGGCAGGTCAGCCCTAATGTTAAAAGGAAGTGACATAAATGGTATAAATAAACATCATTATACATTCATTTGATACAATTCGAATTTGAGAGGAAATAAGAAGAAAATAAGGTTGGATTTCAAGGGAGGATGAAGTCTTTTGGTGATGTGTTCTAAGGTATGTTATTTTTAGGTCATCTTACCATTTTTTCTATAAAAATTTTTTCTAGAACGATTCAGATGGTGATATCGCTATGGTATTAAGAAGACATATCAATGTACCTTTGGTAAAAATTTCATCTCTTGATTTTTTATAATTATGGAGATACACTCTGTGGAAGATAGGGTTTGTGACTAGTCCTAAAGCTAGTCAATAAACAAGTGTTCTGGGTAAAACAGTCATAAATTCTTCATAGAGAATCCAAATGTAGTGGGACAAATTTCATTGGAAAGAGTACGTACTATAGTTTCTTGTGTGTGAGTTTCAGAATCAAATGTTAATTATTGAGCGCAGGGAATTCTGTGAAAGTTCACTCTCCTGAATAGACCAAAATTGAATAAAGTCTACCATTCTTTCTATAATCTCTTTTTGGGGAGGATTCAAGGACTGAAAATTGGAGGAGTTTCAAAGAATAGATTGAGTAATATGATCTACAAGATCAAAGTACTCCAAGAATTGAAGAATTGAAAAAATTGAAGAAGTCTCAGGAAGAATTATCAAGTTCTATGTGATGATTGGTTTATCGTGATGATTTAATGTAAAGTTTTATTATCTCTCATATATTCTTGGGTGGAAGGAAGGGGAAAGGATGGAGAGTTCAACTCTCCCTTTATATTGGAGGATTTTATCTTCCTCTTGGAGGTTTATCCCTCCCTTTACATTTAGAAGATGTAGCTACCTTTGGAAGTCATTACTTCCCTTGAACAATAACTATTGATTATTTCTCATATATTGTGCATG
>JZKD02S0200296.1:505962-522094 GCA_000966675.3 Picea glauca | reverse complement strand
TCTCATTTAAGAAACACTTGAGAATATTGAATACCTATAGGTGTCTAATGTAACCAAAGGATATCTAATCCGAATTTATGAGGAAAGGTGAAGAAAAGAAGGTCGAAATTCAAGGAAGGATAAATTCTTTTGATGATGCTCTCTAAGGTATGTTATTTACAAGTCATCTCACCATTTTCGCAATAAATGTTTTTCTATAATGATTCAGATCGTTACATTGATATTCCATTGGGGAAACATATCCAAGTATCTATGTTAAAAACTTCATCTTGTGGGTCGTTGTATTTTTTGAGTTACACTCCATGGAAAATAGGGTTTGTGGATAGTCCTAAAACTAGTCAAAAACAGGTGTTTCGGGAAACACGTCATAACTTATTCATAATAGATCCAAATTTAGTAAGAACAAATGTGTCAGTTAGAGTACAGTCCATAGTATGTTTTGTAATATTTTTAGATTGTTTCAACAAATATTCCATGTGGGGCACTCTCTACAAGGTCGCTCTCTAGAATAAGCCAAAATTCAACAAGGTATGTCATTCTTTCTATAACTCCTTTTTTGAGAGGTTCCAAGTAGTGAAACTTGGAGGAATTTCATAAAACACACTAAATAAATTGTGTAACAGTTTCAGATATTTATTCATTACAGGTACGAAGTTATGGTTATTTCAAGTTAGGGTTGTTGACTAATCCAAAACTAGTCATGTGAGACTAAAGAAAAGTTTGATAAAAATGATAGTCTCTTGTTGCTAAAGTTAAGAAAGTGTTGCAGGTATGTGATCATATACACCAGGTCTATTACAGATTTACAAATCATATTTGGATGATGATATTGATGAGGGATTTTGGTTGAGGTACATGTTGAGTACATGGTTGAGACAAGTAGTTGATGAGTTGGCGCACATACATGAGGTGTATAGTTGATGATGTTGGTACATATTGATGAGTCATAGTTGATGAGTAGTTGAAACATGATTGGTACACACTTGGTACAAGGTTGTATGCACTTTTTTATGGTACAGGTTGATTACAGGTTGTTTGGTACAGGTTGGTGCATGGTTGATGCACTTGTTTATGGTACAGGTTGATTACAGGTTGAGGTATAGTTTGATGCATGGTTGATACGTGGTTCAGATTTATTGATATAGGTTCAAAGTGGTATGTCTCATAGTGATAGTGTGACAGTGGTTCCATAATTCTACTTCTACTTCAGGGCAGTTGGACGAGGCAAGGACAGGTGGTTGTAGCCACCTTCCGATTGTAGTTAGAGAACATAGGAGGTTGTAGCCTCCTTCTAGTTTTAGCCAGATATTTGGAGAGTTGGAGCTTCCCTTAGGTTGTATCTTGAGAAACTAGGGGGTTGGAGCCTCCTTCCAGTTGCAGTTGGAAAACAAAGGAAGTTGGTTCTTAAAATAAATGTAATTCTTTAAGACATATAGGAAAAATCATTATGTGTTTTTTATTCCCAATTTGGGTTTCCACGTAAAGAACTGGTGTACTATTTATGTGTATGATTGCTCATTCTTTCATTTCTCATTATTGGATGATAATTCTACATTGACATAACACTTAGATTATTTGGTTAAAAAGGATTAAATTTCTCTATTATTGATTCACCCACCCTCTTAGTAATCCAACAAGTTTAACACTTGCTAGCTTCTCCATTATCCTTCTCCACATGACCACTACCTGTGACCACAAGCCAAATAAAAAGGCACGTCATGAAATCCCGTATCGAACCTTTGCGTGTGAGTCACCTAGACCCTCCCGATCTCTGAAATTCCAACAAAGATTAGCACTTGCTAGCTCCTCCCTTATCCTTCTCCATGTGACCACTACCTGTAACCACAAGACAAATCAAAAGTCGCGTCGTGAAATCCCATATAGAACCTTTGTGTGTGAGTCACCTTGACCCTCCTGATCTATGAAATTCCAATAGGGCTTAGCACTTTCTAGCTCCTCTCTCCATATGACCTTCGGCTATGACCTGGGGTTCAACCTCGAGCACTTATCGAGATTTCACATTTCACAAAGTTGGGGGATCACTCACCTCTCTTTTCCCGATGTCTGATTCCCTAATTCTCCCTTGAAAAATCAACGGTCCATGCTCCTTCCTCGATCAATGGCTATGATCAAATCACAAACTTGGGTTTGTGAATCCTTACGAATCTGACCTTTGACTTTCCCAAGTTGTGAGTTAGAAAAATTCTGATCTCTCACCACGTGTCCTCTGAATCCAATAGTCCAAATCTTATTCTGGGACATTGGGTCTCCATGCTCTGGAATTTTCAATTCTCAAACTGAAAACTTACTTCAGTTTTTCCCAGAGTACGAGATTTGCTGACAAGTGTCTCCTCACAGATCAATTCCTCATGGCCCTTCGATTGTCCGCGCTCTAGGTATTTCAAGTCTCAACTTGACTCCTTGTGTGCTCATGATATCTTGCAGCTCACACTTGATCAATCAGACAACTGAGATCCCACCTCGGCATTTCGACACTCCGGTCTTCAGAAATATCAAGTTTCAAGACACTCTCCCTTATAAGCTTCTAGCAACCAATGGTTGTGATTCCTCCTGGTAATCTGATGCTTGGTCTCCACCTTTAGTGATCTGATGACTCAGATCTATCCCACTGATTGAATGGTCAAAATTCTATTTTGGGTCTCCGAACTCCAGAAATATCAAGTTTCAACCTCAATAGCCTCTCTCCTTTGTACGCGAAGTGATAGGGTTCACGCACTTCTTCCAATCTGATGGTCATCAATCTTCTTCCCTATAATCCGACGATCACAGTCATTCTTCCTCATGAGCTTCTGATATCTCTTCTCCTTGGAAGATTTATCTTCCTTCAAAGGTTCCAAACCTTTGTTCCCTGACGAATATGCCTCTGGGACCTTGTCAACACTCGTGAAAAGTGTTATCTCTTTTGATATTCTATACTTAAAAGGATTTCAATCTCCCATGCATAATTTTCATTCTCGAGATTCTGAATAACTCAGTTCAAAGGATTTTCTTGAAAATAAAATGCTTCTCTCCCACCTGCCATTCTTCTGCACTGGTTCTTTGAAGCTTGTTGGCCTCTTGGAACTATGCACACCTTGCACCTAGTATGAGTTTCTATGATTCTCTTTGAACTTCTCTAATTCAATCCAAGACTCAATCAATACACTCCTTGCATTCGAGATGCACACCTTGCATAAAATTATCAGAAGAGAAACGATTGAAACTCAACCAGCTTCATCACGAACTCATACAATCAATATCTCTCTAACAATCATACATGAACGAAGTAATAAATCATACACACATAATAACATTCATTCAACCACACATGAAATGAACACAGTCCAAGGATTTGGGACAATTTATGTCTGTTCTATTCATTCATGAAAAACAAAATACATAGTATTTTCTGCTACTCTACTTTGCTCTACTAAGATCTCTATTATGTCTATTTGTTCTATATGTTACAATACAATACTGAAAAAACTATCTAAGGACCACTCCATGAGCTCTCTTGTCCTGTTCTGAAATCTATCATTTCAAATTCAAATCTATTACCTAGTCTATCCTATTACAATAACTACTATTTATTGCGAGATAGAGTCAACACTCCATATCTAAAATTTCTTATAGTCCTTCTAGACTTTACAAACAAGTTACATTTTAAAATGTTGTATTCAAAAATATCTCAACAACCTAATAAATTATGAGTTAAATGCTTGATTTGAAACTCTGTCATTATTGAGATGTCATTCTTCTGCCTCCATGCGTGCATTGTTGACATTGAAGGCGATGCTCCTACATCATACTCCCCTTGTTAAAAAAAATACATGGACTCCTGCACTGTTTTTCCATGCTTCAAAATATCAGGTTCTGTGACCCAACTTGCATATTCCATTGGATGATCTTTACATGTCTTCCTCTTGGTTTTCTTTCCATCCCTCTGTTCAATAGTTTTATCCATCTGAGGTTTTTTTGTTGTGGGAAATTTCTCTTCCCACTGAATTTATTTATGATCATATGATTCTCCTGCTTCATCTTTCCTGTAAGGATACATGTCTGCAACATTGAATATCGGTGATATTCCAACATTGTTTGGAAACTCAATCTCATAAGCATTGGCTGCGAATTTTCTGAGAATCCTACATGGTCTTATCTTTTTCATATTTAACTTGTTGTACGTTCCCCTTGGGAATATCTCTCTTCTCAAATGAGGTAAAACTTCATATCCAACTTTGAATTGAACTTCTCTTCTCTTTTGATCAACTCTGCTCTTGTATATTTGACTTCTTTCTTGTAGATTCTCTCTGACTCTATCATGGAGTTTCTGCATTAATGTTGCAAAATCCTCTGCCCCAACACTTCTGAACTAATCTTGATTCAAATCTCTCAACTCTATAATCACTCTTGGTCGTATACCATACAAAATTTCAAATGGACTTGTTCATGTGCTCTTGTTCACTAAATTGTTAAATGCAAATTCTGCTTGTGCTAGAATTTGATCCCATTGTCGACATTGCTCAGTGACTAAACTTCTCAACAAGTTTCCAAGACTCATGTTTATTACTTTAGTCTGTCCATATGTCTGAGGGTGATATGTTGAACTAAAGGAAAATTTCATTCCCATCCTCTTCCATAGATTCCTCCAAAAGTGTCCTACAAATTTGGTGTCTTTGTCTGAAACTACGCTCCTCGGGAATCCATGTAGTCGCACGACTTATCTGAAAAACAAATTGGCGATGTGTGTGTCATCGCTTGTCTTCTGGCATGGTATGAAATGTGACATTTTTGAAAATTTGTCCACCACAAAAAATATGGAATTGCTCCCTTTTTTATTTTTAGGAAATCCCAAAACAAAATCCATATTGATTGCATTCCATGGCGTTTCTGGAATTGGTAATGGTTGATACAAACTATTGTTTTGTTGTCTTCCTTTTGCATACTAAAAAATTATGCATTTGTTCACAAACTTTTTCACTTCTTCTCTCATGCTTGGCCAATAATATGAATTATTCAGTTGTGCAAATGTCTTATCGTAACCAAAGTGTCTAGCTAAACCTCCATTGTGTTTCTCTTTCAGTAGGTTTTCTCTCATTGAGCACTTCAGAATGCATAATTGGCTCCCTTTCAACACTAATCCATCCTGGATCAAATATTCAGTCCATGGGATTTTGTCTTCCAATAAAGGATTCTTGCATGCGTTGTAAACTTCTTTGAAATCTGCATCTTCTTTATACATCTCCTTGAGGTGTTCGAACCCCAAGGTCTCCACCTAAAATTCATATACAATCAAACTCCTTCTACTCAAAGCATCTGCAACTTTGTTAGTAGTTCCAACAATGTGTTTGATAACAAAATTAAAATTATGCATAAATTCTACCCATTTTGCATGTTTCTAATTCAACTTTCCTTGCCTAGTAATAAACTACAAAGCATGATTATCATTGTACAAGAAAAATTCTTTAGGAATTAGATAGTGTCTCCATTTTTTCATAGATTGAATCACTGCATAAAATTCCTTATCATACGTGGAATACTTTTGCTTGGCGTCATTCAATTTCTCACTGAAATAAGCAACTGGCTTATTGTCCTAACTCAAGACTGCTCCAATAGCTAATCCACTTGCGTCGCATCTCACCTAAAATGTTTTTCCAAAATCTGTCAAGACCAGAATTGGCTCCTCTCTGATTTTCTCTTTCAACACTTTGAAACTTCTTTCAACTTCCTCTATCCAACTGAAGGAATTGTGTTTCTTCTTCACAATTTCTAGCATGGGTGCACATATGCCACTGAAATTTCTAATGAATTTTCTATAAAATCTTGTTAACCCATGGAAACTTCTTACCTCAAATATGTTGCTTGGTGACAACCATTCTCTGATCACTCTCACTTTTTGTGGGTCCATCCTCAATTCATTTGAAGAGATCACGAAACCCAAATATATGATCTTCTTCATAAAATAATTCTTCTTTAGACTTATCAGCAATTTCTCTTTCTACAACCTTTCCATCATTGATGTCAAATGTCTTAAGTGTTCCTCCTTTGTCTTGTTGAAGATTAGTATGTCATCCAGATATACTATGACAAATTTTCCTATGAATTCTTTCAACACTTCATTCATTAACCTCATAAATGTGCTTGGTGCATTTCTCAACCCAAACGACATGACCAACCATTCAAACAATCTTCATTTGTCTTGAATGTTGTTTTCCATTCATCTCCCTCTCTCACTCATATTTGATGATATCCGCTCTTCAAGTCTATCTTGAAAAAATATATTTCCCCACTCAAACAGTCCATCAAATCATCCATCCTTGGTAAATGAAATCTATATCTAATGGTTATCCTGTTGATGGATCGGGAATCTGTACACATCCTCCATCCTCCATCTTTCTTTGGGCTTAGTATAGTCGGTACTGTGCATGGGCTTAGGATTTCCCTGACTAAACCTTTATCCAACAACTCCTAGACTTGATTTTTGACTTCCTCATTCTCTCTAGGCATAAACCTATAAACTTATTTGTTTGGTAAACTAGCTCCTGGAATAAGGTCAATATGATGGCTTATACTCCTAATCGGTGGAAATGAATGTGGTAACTCATCCACGACTATATCAACAAAGTTTTCTAATAGTTCTTGGATTTCTATAGGTAAGTATTTTACATAATTATTCGTAAGGATAAATCTAGGCTTCCTCAATACAACAAACTGCATTTATTTCTCTTTTTCGACTTCATTCAAGAGATCCTTCCCACTCATGAGAAGTATGCTTGAATTAGATTTTGTCTTTTTCTCTTTGTCTTCTATGGGAAACAACATATGTGTTCTACTCTTTTCTAGGGTATAGGTATTCTTCCTTCCATCATGAATAACCTTTCGATAATTCTACCAAGGCCTCCCCAATAAAATATGACATACATCCATAGGAATTACATCGCACAATATTTCATCCCTATAACCTCCTATTTTGAATTCAACTTGGCATTATTGACTTACCATTACTTGATGTCTTTTCTGCAACCATGATACCTTGTATGTCTTTGGATGTGCATTTGTCTTCAATTCTAACTTCTCCACCATCTCTGTGGATACTAGATTGTCAGTGCTCCCACTATCTATGATCACCTTGCAAACTCTGTCTTTCGACTTGCAAGCAATTATGAACAAGCTTGTTTGTTGAACTGGTTCCTCTGGTTCATTTTTTGGTTTAAGAATAATTTTCCTCATCAAGAGGTTTCTTCCTCCTTTTGTTGCTTCTACTTCCACATGTTTTTGTGCCTCAACAATGTGTGCTTCTCTTCCTTCTCTTTTTTTGTTGGGACATTCCCAAGATTTGTGTCCTTCTTTTCCACAAGTATAGAATTTAACTATGCCTCATGTTAGCATCATAAGTCACTCCTGGATTGTGATAGAAGAAGAGCCCAACGCCCAGTAGTTTATGTCACTAATTTTTTAAAGGGGTGATCGAATGGAGGTAAACTCAAAACAATATCGTTTGACTCATAAAACTAGGCCAGAAATGCATAGGGAAGTGAGGGTTACAACTAACTTCAGTCAATAATTTGAGTTAAATCAAGAGTAGAGGTAAGACTTGGGAGAAAAGGGAGGAGACTTCTCTGGGAATCAGGCCTTCCAACAACTCAAGAAATAAAACAAAACACTGAAATGTGCCTAAAAGACATGGTGATAACTGCACATTGATCAAACCTATCATACTATGAAGCCACAACCATCCGATTGGATCCTCCAATTCCGAATCATTCAGTGCCAGGTGAAAAGACAACGTGGGAGATTGTTTAAGACTAGTGTAGATATTGTAGTGATCAACTATACATCATCCTACAATATGCGACCCTCAACTGGATCCTATAATTTTGAGTGTTTCAAACAACTGACAGACAAAAACAAAACAAAAGAGAAGTTGACTTCCATTAATTTGACAGTCTCAATTCGAAATACATAACCAAAGCTTCCTTAGAAACTTTACAGTTGGGAGCTTATCTCAACCATTGATAAATAAAAAAAATGGAAAAATTTCCTACATATACTCAAAGCAAAACAACAATAGCTAAAACAAGACACTACATTAAAAACATTGTGTCTGCATGTCTGCTGATAGTCTGTGCATGCAGTCTCTAAATGATTGTGCACTTATGAAAGATGCAATCAAACTCCTGACAACCCTGCAGATGAATCGACATGCCTTTGATCCTTTATCGGACTTTCCATTTACAGTGGAAACGATGTCTAACCACCCCCAACAACTTCAATAACTACTTCCTTGGGATCGGGAACGACCTGGACAACTCTGCACTCTTGGGACGTGGAGGCCTTCTCGCGCTGCCAACTAGATCGACTAAACGACTTAATGGATAAGGCATGGAGGTCAGTGTGAATATTGGGGCACATGATTGGAATTGGTAGATGAGTGGTGACCAGGTAGGGATGAGGGGAAACAATGAATAAGGAGGTGATGAGGACAAGATTGATTAAGGGAGGACGCGTCACTTATGGTGGGACGATGTGGAAGGGAGCGGGAGGCAGTAATCGACAAGTGGAGGTGGGAAACGATTTACCAGGTGGGGGGGGAATGGCATAGGATGCGACACGATGGGAGGGGGGCCCATGACAATACCATTCCATTCTAGACCCCCCCACCCTTATTAATGGCAGAACGACAAAGGGAGTCTGTAATCATTTTAGCGTCATTGATCTAGGCACCCCAATCTTGACCATTGATAGATGCGTGCCCAATTTCAGACCCCTCCCCCCCTCCGTGAAAGGTAGAACGATGAGGGGGCTCCGGAATGAAACTTCAGCCATAGATCTCGGTGGGAAGATATTGACTGTCCAAATCTTCCTGTTCATTAAAATAATGCACCATCCCTTTAAAACTTTGGGATGAATGGATTTTCCAAATCTCTCTTTTCACCCAAGGGGACGTTTCTTTTAGGAAAATACCCCATACATGATTATGTGCTAACACCTCCTATGGCTCTTCCTCTTCCTCTAGCTCTGAAAAAATAACTTCTTTTTCCATGCTTTCCTTCTTTAGAATTTCCACCCTTCTCATGGTCACTATATTGTTTGTCAGCTTCAGGCTTCGACTTCTGGAACTTGTCTCTATCGGTTCCCTTACCTCTTCTTGAATTTCCTCCTTTGCTTCATTGGCTTTGCATCCTAGCCAATTTTTCCTCTGCTTTCAAGGTTGCTTGATAGGAATACTCAACTTTACTGACAGACATCATGTTGATATCCTCTTGTACATCATATCTCAACCCATTGATATATCTAGTTGTCTTCTCATCTTCATTCTCTTTCTGTCCAACCCTAATGTTCAGTTGGTAAAATTCTTCAGTGTACTCCTTCAATGATAAACCCCTCTGTTTCAGGTTCTACAATCTTTTGTAAATATTGATTGGTAATCCTTTAGGATAATTTTTTCTTTCGAGTTAGCTACCATCCTATCCCAGTTTTTAATTTTCTACTTACCATTTCTCCTACGTTTGGCTTGCATTTCATCCCACCATACCGTTGCATGGCCTTTCAGTATTGTCACTTCTTGCTTCACCATCTTGTCTTCTTCGATATCTTCGCAATCGAAGTATTTGTCCATAGCATGTAACCAATCTAAAAATTCTTCAACTTCTAAATTGCCTTCGTACATAGGTACCTCTATCCTTGCTCTGGATCCTATCCTTGAAACAACTTTTATCAAGTGATATTGTGCAACATCCTATGCTACATTTTCTTCTCCCTTTGCTTCTTATTCACTCTCAGATTCACTGACATCACCATCATCTGGTGCTCTTATCTATGTTGTCTCCATGGCATTCGGCCTCATTCAGAGTCGCCTGATTTCTTCTTCCATTTCTGCATTCGCTCTGTACCTTCTGGGTGGCATGATTTCACTGCACCACCTACAACAGAAATTGAAAATTTCTTTGATACCACAAATGATACCATCTTTCCTCCTTTCTCCTTTTGTCTATTGTCTTCAAAAAAAATCCAAATCATCTATGATGCCACCTGATGCAACCCCCCTACCTCAGCAGGGTCTGTCGACCTTCCGGTCACTGGATCTTCAATAAACTAAGATGGATTAGATATTTCGGGTCACTGCTGGAACCTATACTAAAAAAATACAAATGTCCTCTATGAACCTCACCCACACGAACAAGAACTGGGCACGAGTTCCCTCCATGCAACCACTGATTATGACCACATGCCTCTCAAAAGGCGTTTCGTGATTTCGTGTATTGGGTGTTTTGTACACGAATCACCCTAACTCTCCTGACCTCATAAATTATGACAGGGGCTTAACACTTGCTAGCTCCTCCCTTATCATTCTCCACATGAACACTACTTGTGACCACAATCCAAATCAAAATGTGTGTCGTGAAATCCCGTATCGAACATTTACGTGTGAGTCATCTCGACCATCCAGATATCCGAAATTCCGACAGGGCTTAGCACTTGCTATATCCTCCCTTATCCTTCTCCACGTGACCACTACCTATGACCACAAGCCAAATCAAAAGGCGTGTCATGAAATACCATATCAAACCTTTGCATGTGAGTCACCTCGACCCTCCTGATCTCTGAAATTTTGGCAGGGCTTAGCACTCACTATCTCCTTCCTCCATATGATCTCTAGCTGTGACCGAGGATTAAACCTCAAGAACTTATCGTGATTTCACATTTCATGAAGTTGGGGGATCACTCAACTCTCTTCTTTCGATATCTGATTCCTCGATATCTCCTTGGGTGAATCAATAGTCCATGCTCCTTCCTCGATCAATGGCTATGATCAAATCATGAACTCAGGTCTGTGAATCCTTACGAATCTTCCCTTTGACTTTCCCAAGTTGCGAGTCAATGAAATTCTAATATATCACCACATATCCTTTGAATCCAACAACCCAAATCTTATTCTGGGACTTCGGGTCTCCGTTCTCTAGCATTCTTAATTCTCAAACTGAAAACTTACTTCAGCTTTTCCTAGAGTATGAGATCTGCTGACAAGTGTCTCCTCACATATCAATGATTCACAACCCTTTGGCTGTCTGTGCTCCATGTATTTCAAGTCTCAACTTGACTCCTTGTGCACCCGTGATATCTAATGGCTCACACTTGATCAATCGGATGGCTGAGATCCCACCTCGGCGTTCTATCACTCCAGGCTTCAAAAATCTCAATTTTGAAGACGTTCTCCCTTCTGAGCTTCCAACAACCAACGACTATGATTCCTCCTAGTAATCCGATACTTGTTGTTCACCTCCAGTGATCTAAGGGCTCATATCTATCCCATTGATCAGATGGTTGAAATTCTATTCTGGGTCTCCAGACTCTGGAAATATCAAGTTTCAACCTCAGTAGCCTCTCTCCTCTGTACACGAAGTGATACGGTTCACACACTTATTCTAATCTCATGATTGTAGATATTCTTCCATGTGATTCGACGATCACAGTCGTTATTCCTCCTAAGCTTTTGATATCTCTTCACCTTGGAAGATTTATCCACCTTCAAAGGTTCCAAACCTTTGTTCCCTGATGAATTGACCTCTGGGACCTCGTCAACACTCGTTAAAAGTGTTACCTCTTCTGAGCTTCGATCCTTAAAAGGATTTCGATCTCCCATGCACACTTTGCGTTCTCAGGATTTTGAATAACTCATTTCGAAGGATTTTCTTCAAAAGAAAATGCTTCTCTCCCACCTGGCATTCTTTTGCAGTGGTTCTTAGAAGCTTGTTGACGTCTTGATGATGTGTACACCTTGCACCTGGTCTGAGTTTCTTTGATTCTCTCTGAACGTCTCTGAGTCAATATGAGACTCAATCGATGCACTCCTTGAATTCGAGATTCACACCTTGCATACAAGTATAAGAAGAGAAATGATTGAAACTCAACCAGCTTCATCACGAACTCATATAGTGAATCTCTCTCTAACAATCATACATGAACGAAGTAATAAATCATACACATAGAATAAAATTCATTCAACCACACATGAAATGAACACAGTCCAAGGATTTGGGACAATTTCTGTCTGTTCTATTCATTCATGAAAAACAAAATACATAGTGTTTTCTACTACTCTACTCTGCTCTACTGATCTCTCTATTTTTTCTATTTGTTCTATATGTTACAATACAATACTGAAAAAATATCCAAGGACCGCTCCACGAGCTCTCTTGTCCTATTCTGAAATATATCGTTTCAAATTCAAAGCTATTACCTACTCTGTCCTATTACAATAACTACTAGTTATTGTCAGATAGATTCGACACTCCATATCTGAAATTTCTTACAGTCCTTCTAGACTTTACAAACAAGTTACATTTTAAAATTTTGTATTCAAAAATATCTCAACAACCGATTAAATTCCGAGTTAAATGATTGATTTGAAACTCTGTAATTGTTGAGATGTCATTATTCTTCCTCCACATGTGCACTGTTGAATTTGAAGGCGATGCTCCTACATCAATTTTGATGACACCAGAGAAGACATGTGTCTGCAAGTTTGAGAGTCCAAGAACCCATCACATAAAATAATTCTAAGTAAAATTCTAAGTATGGTTCATTATTGAGGTAATGAAATGTGGACGTGCATTTTGATGACACATGAGAATAAATGTGAGTCTAGAAGTCTAAAAGTCAGTGAACCCAAGAAAAATAACTTAAAATTTCTCTAAGTATAGGTTCATCTTGGAGGCTACGGAAGTTGGGCATGCATTTTGATGACACTCGAGAAGACATGTAAGTCCGCAAGTCCAAGAGTTCATGAACCTGTCACATGAAATAATTCTAAGTAAAATTCCATGTTTTAAATGAATAAGAACCATCCACTCAACAATTTATTATATCTGAATCATCGACCTGTCTAAAGTTCCTAGATGAAATAAATACCATCCATCTCAACACTTGATTAAGTCCATGTTATAGAAAGATTGTCCTCACCCTATGTAATCTTGCATAGAGGGCCTTTTTCCATTTTCCTATGTAGACTTGAAGTCCCTTTTTGAAAATCCCAGAGCTAAAAACACGATTTTTCCACATATATGCGCACTTCCTATATTACAACATGCGTATACACATGTTTCACCACTACAGCCTATGTACATTGGGAAATGTGCAAAAAATTAAAAAATGGTGTCGGGTTTCCATGACATGTCACTAGATCAATGATCCTTGGCCTTCCATATACTAGAAACATTCTGAATCGACCCTTCAGTTCCACTCGAAAGATATAAATGGGCCAAATCCAAGCTATGGAAAAGAGGATAAATAATTCAACTTTGAGAGAAACGTTACTCTGGAGAAATTATTCACTTCACATTGAATCTGCATCCCTTTGTCCTTTAAGTCTGAACACATTTTTCATCCCCCAATCTCTTCCCTTATTGATTGAGAACTTCATTATATCTCTTATATGAGCTTGCCTTTGGTGGAGGATTGAAGTGGTGGAGGCCCATATGGAAGGAACTTAGTTTCTTGGTTCTGAACCGTGTCGACACGGAAGTTTGTAACTCATTCATTTCTACTTATTATATCTTAATATACATACTCTTTTCTCGTCCAATTAATATCTCAAAAATATTTGAATTATTATTCCATGGGCGTATTTCTTATGAACATTCATGGATTATGATATTGAATGTGCTAACATTATATATTATCACCATATGCTTGTGTTTCTTGATAGTTGAGGACTAGCTACAGGTATATTGATTTGGGTCAAGTGTTGAACGGTGGAATTCATTGAATGTCTGGACGAGGTAGGCCTTTTATCTTGTCTTTATAGCATATTTGTCTATATAGAATACATGAGATTAGAGTTGATTTCTGTAGTCATTTTTGTCTGTTGTGGTTTACCCCTAACCATTGAGATATTTTCCTTGTAATAGAATTGGCGACCATACTGGGGATATAATATTCTTTTTGGGGGTTTGGAGTGTTTTTCTCCTTAGATTACTCTCGTTCTTATTGATTTTCTTGTCGTATGATTTCTTGACATCCTCTGTTGACTATGGGTTTGAGTTTCTTATCCTTCTCCTGATCCTAGTTGTGTTTTGACATATATACATGGTTCTTTGCTTGAAAGTCATATACATATGTGTGTTGTACTTCTGCAAGTTGTGTACATACATGATTTTGCCTTGAACAGTCATGTACATCAACCTTTGTTGCTTGATTGTTGGGTTTGGTGGTTGCTAGGTAGGTTTTGATGATTGTTGAGTCTTATTGGGTCTTTGTGGTGACTATTAAGTGTCTGTTGAATGATAGGAAACCTGTCTTTGGTTGAATTTTTGGGCGGTGCCTTTCTCATAATATTTTCATCTTGATTGTCCTTGCACCTTGGGTTGGGTGTTTTGCTCCTTAATATCCAATTTGGGTTGTCTCTGTCTATACATAGTAGAGTCTTTATATCAAGTTGTTGTCCAGTCCTTGAATTTTCATTCTCTTATATTGAAAATACAAAAATATTAGGCATTTTACATTGGCATTTTGATATCTTCATTCTTTTTCATTTATCTTAGTGCATGTAAAGAAAGATTGAATTTTATTTAGAATTGCATAATTGAATTGAAAATTGCATTTTTGAAAAGCATCTCATTTATTGGAAATTGAAGTTAGGACTTTGCATTGTATTCATATTCATTTATTTTACTTGTTGATTCATAACATAACTAGCTTCATGACCACACCTTTTGAGTAAGAAAGGCCATTAAAATTAACACTATAATTTAAAATTGATTAGTAACGATTTTATTTTCTAGGGTGCACAAACTAGCTTAGGATTTAGAGCCTTGGAATAGGATTTTGTTAGCAAACTTCTCCAAGGCTATTAAATCAATATATGTGTCTGACTAAGGGAGTGGAAAAATCCATTGTATAATCGGTAATATCAAGAGGCTCCACTTACACCAGAGTTAAGCACGAGGTCGTGTGAGGTTGGTTGAAGGGATATCCCCCGAATAAATTCTTAGCGTCAGATATATTTTTGGGGATATATTTGTATCTGGGGATATTTCTAGTGCCCTTACCTCCTTGAGAGGCGGTTCTTTCAAGGTTTTAGGCTTTTCTCCCTTGTCCATACGGTGGACCTGACTTACGACTGTTCGCATGTGCATCAGTTATATCATGGTTGCTTAGTTGCTTGACTTAGTTACCACATAGATTACTTGCAGGGGTTATTCTTCAGGTACCCTAGGTCAGACAAGGGTAGGAGAAAACACAACCTTTATGGAGTATTACCTCTCCGGGAGGATCTCACCGACTAGTTGTTAAGCCCACGAGGGACCTTATAACTGACTATGTTTCCTCCAATATTTAGTAGTGGAGTCTCGGGCCCCTCTTAGGCGAGGCATACGTACTTTAGAGAGGGAGGTCCTTTTCAACCACTTTATCATGTTTGTGCGCATATTGGTCGTTTGAATATTTTTTGTGTGCTCCTTGATTATTAGTAGACCTTTGAGATTTTATACCACGCCTTGAGTTTCCATTACCATGAATAGTGGAGTTTTTGTAATTTGTTGATTAAGGTTGGTTGTCATTGACGTCAACCCTTGAAGAAAGCCCTGTAGCACAAAGGTTTGGGTAATTTACCCAATATTGTTTGATGTAAATATGACTCATTATTGTTTTGTCATGGTTGATAAGAAGTAAATATGGATGAACTCCAAAGTGGCCCCCTTATGGTGAAAGCCCTCATAGGAAGACGCTTTGTGGAGTAAGAGAACCCATGCATAATTGTGGAATAATGAGATGAAGGAAAGTGAATTTGTCAGGGAAAATATTCTATATGGATAGTGCTTGTCTTTTCATTTCCGGTGGTATGTGGAACGTCACATAATTCCTCACGGTTAGAGAGTTATGGCCATGAGAAGTTGTAGACCCATGTTTGGGTAATGGACCCAAGTTTGTTTGATGGGTAATGATATGATTTATGATATATTTTCAGATAATACTATTCTATATGGATATTACATTTCATTCCATTTCTGGTGGTATGTAGAACGTCACATAACTCCTCACGGTTTGAGAGTAATGGCCTTACGAAGTTGGAGGACCCTCATATGTCATCTAAAAGCCCCAAAAGGTCAAAGTAGTCAAAGTGGTTTAAGAGATT
>JZKD02S0200296.1:482853-496548 GCA_000966675.3 Picea glauca | reverse complement strand
CCCACTTATATGAATCCTAGTTTTGGATCTAGGGGCACCATGGGCCCGCTCTCTACATATTCATTTGATAGGAGTCATGTCCCTCTACGAACTCTCATTGTGGGAGGTTGGAACCTTCCCTCTTATGGATCCAGTCCTAGCCATGTTTTATCAGTGGCCATTACTCAAATGGGTGGTTATTCTACTTATTACACCCCATCGGTGTATCCTCCGTCTGCCATGCCAGTTCCTACGAAAAATTTTCCCATGGTGGGTCCACATATATCCTCGATTCTTTCATATGGGGGGATTCAATTTTATGGTTCAGTCTACCCTCTTCACGGAACCCCTTCACAGGGGGGAAACATATATCCTCACTTGAATAATCCTTATCATACTTTTGTCTCTTTGCAGACATCTTATTCAATGATGATGCCCATACAAAACTCTATGTATCAATTAGGCGAAGGATACTGCCTTTCTGTATAGGGACATGGTGTAAACCAGGACCCTTCCTAGCCTGTAATGTCTCAAAAATAGTATTTCTCGGGACCTTGGTCTCAAATGCCACAAGTCACCACTATCACTAGTCCAGTCACTGCCATCCATACTAGAGCTCCATCACCAACCACTTCTAGTCATGTTGAAGATTGGTTAATGGCCTCTACAAGTCATGTTGAAGACCTGCAACCAGCCGATGCTAGTCATGATGGGGGCATCACTCTTGTAACCATGATTCATATCAATATCACATCTCCAACCTTTGTACATCATGTGGGAGATGAACCTCCAGCCTCTGCCAGTCACGTTGAGAGCATGTCACCAACCATTTTAAATGATGCTAGGGGCATTCATACGATTGATAAGCCTAGATGTGTCAGACGTAAGCCCAAATTCCTTTGCAAGACTTGAGAAAGAAATCAACTTACTCATTTGTTTCCTTCTATTGTCGAGATGCCAGAAGCGTGGTTCTCACCTGGGGGCCCTTCGGGTTCTAAGGCATTTGTGGTTTCCCCACACTTTGTTTCTCCTTTTATTGAAATGACAGTCATGCCAATGCAAACCTCACCTGAAAACAACCCCATTTTTTAGGGTGATGTGTCTCCTTGACTTGTTGTCACGTATCCTATTCAACCAATAATTGAAGAAGTGGTCATACTGATGAAATTTCTAGTCAATCAAACCGTTCACTTGGAGGGTGATGCGTCCTTCAACCATGTCATTAACATTTCTAGTACTGGACCTTACGAACAAGAGATATTTTTACTCTCCTCGAGTACTCTCCCTTCAAGTCTTGGATAAGTTCCCTTTGATTGGGATGGTCTTTTGGGGTATCTAATGCCTTCTCTTATGTCCTTTCAAGTAAGAGACATTATCCGATATATCATGGAGAAGGTAACCTCTACTAGCACTTTATCCTCCTCAACTTGGAGAGCTTTGGGTTTTCCCAAGCTCATGTCGACTATCTGTAAGATGCTAACATTTCATAGACATCCAACATGGGAGCCTTTGCCTCCCCCATGAAATGCCTCCTAGAAACCTCTCAACGAGTCTGATTTAAGATCTTTTCTGACTCGTCTAAAAAGAGAAAATATTTTTGAGTGAATTTGTCCCTTTCAAACTCGTTAGATTGGAATTAAAAGGCCGCGAGTTTGATGGATTATTCTATTGAATGTGCTAACATTATATATTATCACCATATTCTTGTGGTTATTAGTTGTTGAGGACTAGTTGCAGGTATATTGCTTTGGGTCAAGTCCTTAATGGTGGATTTCATCGAACATCTGGACGAGGTAGGATTTTTATATTATCTTTCTATCATATTTGTCTATATGGAATGCATGAGATTAGAGTTGATTTCTACAGTCATTTCCATATGTTGTGGTTTACCCCTATCCATAGAGAGAGTTTCCTCATAACAGTCCATGCCATTGATTTATTCAGATGATTAAGTTACTATATTTGGTTCCTGCCATATTTTAAGTAAAAATGGACCGTCCATCTCACTGGGTGATTAAGTTATATTTGTTGGATCAAGATCTTCTCAGGAGTAAGGTAGGCCATTGGATCAACTCATGGGTGCAATTTCAATTATTCATCAGTAAAAGGTAAAGTGGGTTGAAGGAACCGCATAGGTCACTAAAATAGTTAGGAATGAATAACAAAAATATGCACATCGAAATCAATGGTCAATATTTAAACTTGATCTCGATTAGATGGTAGACGAGTCTCTACAAAACCAAATCTCGGTGCAACAAAGAAATGGACCATTTCAGTCAATTTCATGAAGGGTTTTCGGATCGATCATTCCATAAGAAATATTGACATGAGAAAGAACAAAACATATTTAAATATACAAATATTTGAAGTCAATTAGGTTAACTTTTTATTAAAGTCTATTGTAAATGAAGATGCACATTGATTCATTGAAAAAACACAATGGTTCAATGATGTACACCCTTTTTAAGGATATATAAACTCATAATAATGAAGAATGAAAGTGTGACACAGGAGATATCTGAGTATACCTAAAGGAGAGTCACCAGAATATATGAGTGTAAAAATAAAAAATGTGTAGTGAGGCTGGAAGGGAGGATCTACAAAGGATTGTAGTCCTCTTCAAATAGAATATTGAAACAACCATGGGGGTTGGTGCCTCCTTTCAAGTTGGTGCTTGAAACATTTAGGGGGTTGAAGCCTCCTTTCAAGTTGGTGCTTGAATAAGCAAGGAGTTACAGCTTCCTTGAGTAGGTGCTCAGAAAAGGAAGGGGATTTTTTTCACCTATATTTGGTGCTCTAAAAAGGATTGGTGTCCTTCATAATCACAACTTGATGTTATGTAGACATTGTAATTATTATTAATAATAAATAATTAATTTTTAAATTCAATTTTAATTCATTGTTGTAGCTTAAAAAAAAAACACTAATTGATTAAAGGTAATACAGATTCACCNCCCCCCCTCTCTCACTATTTCCAACAATTGGAGTGGGAAAATAATTTTTTTGAAAGGTGACATTGATTAATCAAGAAAAAAAAGGAGACTAAGTGACTATTGAGTTAATAAAGTCACTTTAATTTATTAAAAGGGTAAAAAGGTCGAAAAAGGGTCAATGGAAGAATAAAAGGAGAATGAGGGAACACTCTCTCACATTATGCATATGTTATTTTCCAAAAAAATGAAATTGAGAGAGCTCTTGTGGATTTGACTCTTGGGATGAAAAAACCTAGAGATTTTAGAGCTTGGTTTCGGTGGTGAAAATATCCACCTTAGTTGGTCATTGAGAGGAGATCATCCATATATTATTTTTTGTTTCATTTGTGGTGGATTTTATCATATTGGGACTAATATTTCTTGGTGTGTGTTATCTAGGTGGATATCAGTGGCCACCCACCTTTTCCAACTGGCTCAAAACAATTTTCTCACAATTTTGGCAATTTACTATTTTTAGTAGTTTTAACTTCCGGGGCTATTTTGAGGGCCTAAATGAAGTTTTTTAAATATAGATATTCTCAATGATATTCAAAGGCATAATTGAGCCCCAAAAATGAATCACCTCGACGATACCTTTCCAATGGGCTATCATACGCCTAAAACGGAGATCGTATGCAAAATTTACGACCCCGAGAAGTTGATGTATTAACTTACCCAAACGGGGCCCACATGACTTTTGGCACTTCATCTCCTAGGGTTAGGTTTTTGGATGTCTAGGGTTTTTGGCATTATGGTTTATTGTAAAAATTCCTTCAAAGCGTCATTGTAATCATCTTCTTACGAATACGAGTAGCCATCACATCTCTTCTAAGAGATAAGCTGCCACAATTCTAGTGAGTCTTTCACTCTATATTTTTATAGTCTCTACACATTTATTTCATTAATAGAAATTGTGTATTACTGTATCTCTATGTTTTTGGTTTCATCTCTGATACATTTATGTTATATTGTTGGATATCTGCGATATCTTTGTGCATTTCTTTACTATATCTCCACTCTCATTTCGTGCCAAAAATAATTTGGATCAGTGGTGTCATAGAAGGTTTCTCTTGATCAGTGCATGTCCCCGACGAGGTCTGAGTATATCAAGTTGGGTATCAATATTGTCTCTCTTGAATAAAATCGCTCCCACACACCCAAGAAACCCTCAATGGAGGAAGAAAAGAAAAACGAAGGAGAAAATGATCCTATCAATCTGTTGCTTGAGCAAGCTCTCACGCGACAGAGGGATGAAATGATGAAGAATTTTTCCCACATACTTCAATGTCTGACGATAGAAGTAGGCGCATCTTCATCAAGCGACCACTTTGGAGGCACCTTGTCTTTCAAGGTACAAGTTAATTTTGATATTCATGTATTTGAAGGACAGATAGATGCAGAAGCTCTAGAAAAATGGTTAACTCTGCTAGAAGGTTATTTCTCTGTTCACAATTTTTCCGACAGAGAAAAGATCACCTTCTCACTCTTTAAATCTCTCCCTCATGTCAAAAATTGGTGGGAAATTTACTGGGAGCAAAGTTCCACAGAGGAGTCTGGAATATATGGGGCCAAGTGCACTTGGGACTTTTTTGTGGATGCGGTAAAGGAACAACATTACCCTGTTGGAAACTATTAGGGCCAATACATGAGATGGACCACACTATGGCAAGAGAGGGGCTAAGCAGTTACAGAGTTTACCAATGCCCTCCATACTTTGTGCACCAATATGGGTATCAATGACTCCGAACGACATTTGGTTCTGAAATACCGTGGGGTTCTACACAGATACATCCAAACTAAAATGGATTTTCTAGACATCTCATCACTCGGTGCTACCTATAAATATGTTGTTAAAATTGAGTAGAAATTTAATAACCCAAACAAATAGGAGTTTGGGTCTGCAAATACGCAACAAACAAAGTATGACAAAGACGGTCGTAACAAACAATCTCCCGAAAACTAGTCCAAGCCATAGGAAAAGAAGGGTCACGGGAAGACAAAGAAGGACTCCGGAAAATGGTGGGATTTACACAAAATCCCCTATCACAACACCGATGAATGTCACTCAAAATAGTCATTGGTGGCTGAGATCAAAGAAAAGGATCCAAAACCTGATTCAAAATCTGATTCTGAAAATACTGGTAAAGGACAGATCATTGACGCAGACCCCACTTCTATTGTCGCGACCGCAACAATTCAACCAGAAGCACCAACAGATCCCAAAGAGGGGGACTGCCTTTTTCATTCATAGATGTAGGTGAAGGGGACCTTGTTTCATTTTATTATTGATAGCATAAGCCAAAAGAACCTCATATCAACAGAGGTCATCAAACAGTTGGGATTGTCAACAACACCACACCAGCAGTCATACAACATCGGGTGGCTTCACCAAGGACGAGATCTTTGTGTCAGCCAACAATGTCGATTGTCATACGACATCCATCCCTTCAAGGATGACGTATTATGTGATGTTTCCCCACTAGATGTTTGTGATGTTCTCTTGGGCCAGCCATATATGTGGAAGCACCATGCTATTTATGAGTCTTGACCTCATAGTTTCATTGTTACTTTGGGGGGTCATCTCTACATAATAGTAGAGGTATTTATAACTATTGTTGCACCTAAACAGTGCCGCAAGGTAGTATCTCATACTGCAAAATTCAACTTCTACACAATCTGTTCAAAAAGGGAAGAGAAGGACACTGCAACCACTACAGCCTCACCCCAAGCACCTTCTATCCAATAGAAACAGGTCAACAAGGTTGCAGAAAAGGGCAAAGATTCCTTCTACACACTGTCCTCTCATCTATCTTGACTTGTTGAATGGCCTGAGCCTCAACAGGTTCATGATAGACTTCCATAAACTGAGCAGCGTGATGTCTCCGGCAAGGCAAGCAGCTCACCAAGATGTAGATTCAACAAACGCTTTTCCCTCTCCTCTGGGAACTCAACGCAATGCATACCATTGCTTCCTATGGAGGGGGTATTTATCTAGGTGGATATCGGTGGCCACCCACCTTTTCCAACTCAATCAAAATAGTTTTCTCACAATTTTGGCAATTTACTATTTTTAGCAATTTTAACTTCCGGGGCTATTTTAAGGGCCTAAATGAAGGTTTTTATATATCAAGCTTCTAAATTATATTTGAAGGCATAATTTATCCCCCCAAAATTAATCTCCTCTGTGATACCTTTCCAATGGGCTATCATGTGCCTAAAACAGAGATTGTATGAAAAAGTTACGACCCCGGGAAGTTGATGTACTAACTTACCCAAACAGGGCCCACATGATTTTTGGCACTTCATCTCCTAGGGTTAGGTTTTTGGCATTCCGGTTTATTGTAAAAAGGCCTTCAGGGCCCCATTGTAATCATATTCTTGTGAATGCAAGTATCCGTCACATCTCTTCTTAGAGATAAGCTGCCACAATTCTAGTGAGTCTTTCACTCTGTATTTTTACAATCTCTATATATTTATTTCATTAATAGAAATCGTGTATTACTGTATCTCTGTGTTTATGGTTGCACATATGATACATTTCTGTTAAATTGTTGGATATCCATGATATCTCTGTTCATTTATTTACTATATCTTCACTCTCATTTCGTGCCAAAAATAATCTGGATCAATGTGGCTTAGTTTGTTGTTGGCGGAAGAGTTTCTTGTTTCGAGGAGACATTTTTCTTGGAGAGGTTGAGTTTATTCCATTTTTGGATCATATCTCTTCATTCTAGGTGGAGTTCCTTTCTATGGGGTGAATTTGGGTTGAAGGGGGGCAATTTATAATTCTTGGGATAGTTCCCTGGACTAAGTGGTCGAGTTATGGTCTCTATCATTCCACTATGCGTCGAATCTATATGATAGGATGAAGAATCTCTACTTCCAGGCCGAGTTTCTCATGTAGGGATAATTTTATCCACTAGCTAGTCCATTTTATCTGGTGGGGAGGTGCCATTCTCCAAGAGATGAATTTTGGAAGGTATTTCCCTTGCTTCTAGGCCATATTCCTTGTTGAAGAAGTTGATATGACTTTGGGATGGATCTTTTCTACAAGAATTAGATGAGAATCTACTTGGACTGATGTTCTTTTCTCTATTTCATTGTTACAATAACAACTCATCTCCAGGACTGTCTATTTCCTATTTATTGTTGAATATTCCTCTACCTACATGTCAAAAAGTAATTTTCCTTGCTTACTATTTTAATTTGAAGGAAAATGGCGGGTTATCTGATTAATGAAACAACTAGATCAAGAATCAAATAACTAGTCAAGTTATTTAATTATATTGTTGTTGATTTTACCTCTAATATTCAATGTATTTTTGTTATTTATTATATGCCAAATATTGTTCCAAAGGAGCTGCAAAACTATTGTGAAACTTTTATATCGGCTACACTCGAAAACCACTACAGTAGAAACTTTTGAATGTAGTATATACTCAACAAAACAAGTAAAAATTCAAAAACAATTTACTGGGTATCTTACACAATGCCTTGAATATTGCCTTGATGTCCTTTCGCATCAAGAAAATTTATTGTCATGTTGTAACAATCTAGGATAGCATGGTGTTTTTCCAACCAATTCATTCCAAATAGATAGTCATATGAACTCAAAGGTATAATGTTCACATATACCTCTGTGTCGAGTCCATTCATGTCTATTGAGCAATGTTTAACCAACTCATTGATATTTGTCTTAGCCCTTATGGAAAACTGAACTAAGATTTATTATTCTTAATCCTTTGCAAGTGAAATATTTCAATAATGTTAGAGTTTATGTAACTATGGCTAGCTACAAAATCAATTAAAAAATTCTATGGGATGATTATTGATCTTACCTTCGACTTCAATCATGGGGGTTGATATTATTATTTCTTATTGTCCAAGGCCACATAAATCCTTGGCATGGTTCCTCCCATGTATTTCATTGTTTCATCCTCCTGAATGTTGTGGAAAATCCTCATACTTTCTCCTTTGTGAGGGATGTCCCTATATAAGTGATTCCCCTCACATCCCCAACGTTGTACAAGTTTCTTCCTTAGCCTTTTGCCAAAATAATATCATGTATTTTGTTCATTTTGGGTTGATTGTCCTTGCTAATTTTCTTGGGATTTGTTCTTGAAAAAGAGTGGCTTAAAACATTTTTTCCTTTGATCCCTCTTTCCTTTCATCTTGTCATTCCAAGTATTTTGGAAGATTGGTCTCCCTCTGTTGTGGGGTATTCTACCCTATGGACTAACAAGCTAGGGCTTAAACTTGCATGCAGATCATGACCCTTCATAAGCTACTTTTAACCTTCTACCCCAAATCTAAAACCCTTTTTCACATGCACACATGGGGAGAATCAACTAACCTTTTTATCGATGGTTGGTGTAGATCCTTCGTTGAGATTTATCCCCTTGCTTCTTCTGCTCCTTCCAAAAAACGATCATGCAATCAAGAGAAAACTACGCATGCATGCTATTGTTCTACTAGAGGATTAGAGATTAAACACAAATCAAATAAAACATATGAGACTCATGTATTTGGGAYGGGAAAAGTATCTTTTTATTAATCTCAAGATGAATCAACTTACAATGATTATAGAGACCGGCCACCGCTCCTTGATCTTGATCCTGGGCTCCTCCTCTTCTTTGTCCTCCAACTGCTTTGCTTGAATTCTCCTAAAGCTTGAGGAAAGGCTAAAGGGTTGGGATAAAACAGATTCGGCAATTGGGCAGAGTTTCTTTGCTATGATTTTTCCTCCTTTGAATAGTACCCCTACCCCTTCTTTTATAGGTAGAAGGAGCTAGGGTTTTAGACGAAATCTCGGCCATGCATGGCTGGGAGTTCCAGTTAACTGACCCAAAGCTTTTCATCCCGACGGAAAATTTCCTGATTTTCTGCTTTGTTAGGTAAACGCTGGCTGTAGTGGGCCAACTCGCATTCCAACGCATGTAGTATAAGGCCTGCTAGCGTTCCAACGCGCCCAACAGTGGGTTAGTGCGCGGGTTACTTGGTTTAAGAGGTTTTTATAGAGTCTGTTCAGCATGGCTTTGGCAATGAAGGGCAATGAGTTGGCCTGATGCCAGGTAAGCATGTATGGTGCAATTTAGGGTTATAACAGATGCCCCCTAATGTGTGAGGTCAGAAAATCATCTGATGGCCGAAATACATTACCAATTCTTTACCAATCTGTACTGATATGCTGAATGAGTGAGCCCAGGGATCAAGAATCAGGAGGTGACATCTGCAAAAAATATCAAATGTCTCATCGAGGAGGGCATACCCATGCTCGGGATAAATCAGAACCATGGCTATCAATCAAATACACTGTAGATCCATTTCAAATAACTATAAAGAGTAGACGCGAACAATACACAGCGGAGCTACATCTCGAAATAAGAAATATATACATAGAAAGTATCCGTCTCTCAGAAGCTAATTCAGCCTGATGGTTGTACTTCAGAGCTCGAGAAACAACTTCAAAATCTTCTAAAATCAGGTAGGAGTGTAATATGACTGCACTACCCAGAGGTCTTCGATGGCTCGTCGGTTGCGGACTTGATAATCTTGATGATCGGACTGAAGGCTTCAGTGATTTTGAACAAATACTTGATTGGATGTTCAGGATGGCCAGGTATGCGAACAAGAGACATATTGCATAGGGGCTGACTCAGGCTTAGTAACAAACTTCCATTGGACAATATCACGACAAGTAGTAAGACTCAGGCAGCATATCTGTTAATCATAAGTCTACGAATCAGGAGGCAACGTAAACTCTCCATATGTTTGGAAGAGTAACCAAACGGTGGAGGACACAACTCAATATAGCGAGCAAAGCTTCCTAAGGTCGTACTACATCCCAAAGTCTGATGAATGACAGACAAATGTGCTATATCCAAGGGCGACTCATGATGCTGTCAATAAAGAAAATACTTTTCCCATCCTCTTTTTGGGGTATATTTGATTTTTCTTGTTCTTTTTGAATATTTGAAAAGAATAAAGGAATATTACGTTACAGTGGAGGAACGAGCATAGAAAACATACAAATTCAAGGCACAAGGACAAGACTGATGTTCTAGGAAATAATACTTGGGAAAAATCCTCCAGTGGCCAAAGATGTTAAAACGCAAAAGCAAATTGTTACTAGGCTGATGGGTAGAGGATGCAAGTGTGGTTGATAGAACACACAATGGTAACGTCCTTCGATGTAAGTTTAACGAGCCCAGAGAAGGGAAGGTCGGTGATTTTTCATGTTTAGAGAGTCTGAAAAAGCATAAAAGGAAACTCCATTGAGGTACCTTTTTGGTCAATAGTCTAGTCGGTTCAAAAAAGGGGTAAAMTAGCACCGACTAGACGTCAATTCAAAACCATTTTAACGAGTGTGACAAGGATAAGATCACTCGGCCATTTTTTCAATTTTAAGGAGTCTGAAAAAAGCTTAACTATGGACTCCGTCAGGAATATTATTCTGAACCATTTTAACGAGTGTGAAAGAATAAGGTCACTCGGCAATCTTTTCAATTTTAGGGAGTCTGAAAAGAGCTTAACTATTGACTCCGGGGGGGTTTCTTTTTCGTAAATTTAGTCCCTTAGGCCCGAAAAAGGAATAAAATTATACCTGGGTATACTCTTCTAAAGAATTGGAATTCGATAGAGTATTCCTTTGTTCGTACAGTTGACCGTCTAGACCGAAAAAGGGGTAAACTACCGTCGGATAGACGTGACTTCACATTTCAGTTTAACGAGCGTGAAGTGTCACAAGATCGCTCGCCAATCTTTTCATGTTTAGAGGGTCTGAAAAGGGCTTAAAAGGAGACCCGTTACGTTTTGGGAGTCTGTAGGGTAAGAAAAAGAGTGAAAAGACCCATGCAAATGAGGCTCAAACTCATATTCAGGAAAGACTATATGGACTCCCGAGCTTACTATGTTGTCAGAAACGGCATGGACACCATAATGAAACCAGGAACTACCTAGGGCATCCATGTTTTGGTAAGCTCTACCACCAAGTTGCAACACTTCTAGAGAAGAAATGACGGTTCCGTGTCACAACTGGATGGGGTTGATCCTATATTGTAAAAACAAAAGGCAACGAGATGCAACAGTGGGGATGAAATCCTACCCTATATGCTCAGGTTGATTTTTGAAATTTTTTTTATGGACCGTCCTTATGTATATAGTTTTTTTTATTTTCTGAAACTCAATGAAAAATGTCCCAATACCTGATCAAATCCCTCCCATATAACTACGAAACCACTCAAAATGGTTTTTGGTATAAAGAAACTGATAAAATGGGTCAAAAGGGTGACAAAAAGAGGCCAAAAAGTCTATAAATAGAAGCTGGCAGCTCATTATCACCATTGCTGATTTGGAAATTGACTCTGGAGCCAAAAGACCCCCTTTGCCAGAGATCATGATTCTGGGAGCTACAGTGGACCAAACGGACTTCTCCTTGGACCAAGTAAGTACAAACTCCCCCAACTTTCTTTTCAATACTTCATTTAATGTTTTTGAGTGTGTTTTGGGGGTGGTCGTCGCCCTCCAAGGGGTCAGCCCTAGTAACCCGCGGATTGTCCAGAGATAGCCCGCAGGTACCCATGCACAGAGTCAAAACTGCACGTGGGTACCCGTGACTGTCACCTCGACAGCCCGCGGGTTACCCCCTGCACAACGAAAAATGTGTTGGCAAGATCTAATCTCTCCCTTTTTTTTCTTTTGTGCTTGACAGGATGTATGTGCATTGGAGAGAGAGGGAGCACGAGGCTGCCAATGAGGTAGTAGCTGCAGATCCGAATGTGATGGACGTGCTGACACAGTGTGGCTTGGTGAAGTTTTTCTTATGTCCATTTATGCGTGCTCAACCCAGGCTGCTGAATGCCCTGGTTGACTATTGGCACCCTGATGCAGAGGCCTTCATGATAGAGGGGCAATCCGTGGTGCCCACCACCAAGGATATCTACTTTTTGATGGGCCTCTCGAGGAGAGGAGAACCCGTTAACTTTCAGATGTTTCCTGTAGGGCCGAGCAAAGTCTCAGAATTGATAACGGAGTACTGTGAAGCCGTGATAGAGCAGGTATCTTCCTCGGTTCCCGTGAGTAGGATTACCAACCTCACCCTCCAGACCATTTTATCACTGATTGGGTGGATTACCGGCTCAGCGGCCGTGCATCAGGCTTCGCGTGCACAGATGAACTGTGCAGTTCAGTGCATGAATGCACAAATATATGACTGGAGTACTACACTATTGGAGAACATGAAGAGGCAATTGACTGATTACCGTCAGCGGACACACGTGAACTTCGGGTTCGGGACTATCTTGTGTTCACTTTTCTTTGAGAGAGTTCCATGCTTTAGTCCTCGGATGACGGTACGAGGACATCTGGCGACTTTCCCAGCAGTGTGCAGATGGGTAGCATTGTTGCCACGACAGGGTGGTGGGAGGACCACCGAGGCCTTCAATGATGATATCTTTGCGTGGCTGGCGCGACAGAGTCCGGTGATCGAGGATTACCCATATGCCGGGATTGACTTTTCCATAGATCCAGCGATACCAGTGCCTCCTGGTGAGGAGAGAGGGGAGATGGGTAAGTCTCCACCTGTACAGTTTTTGTTTGCATATGTAATTTTTATGTCTTTTTGATATATATCATGTTTTTTGGATAACAGAGTTGTTGATGGGTGAACCTTGTGTTGCATGCAGATGTGGAACCCGTGCAGCCTGCCGATTTTGCGCGAAACAGGCACCGCCCACGGCCAGAGGCCGTAGCTGCCACTGCCAGGGGAGCAGTAGTAGCAGGGAACCCTCCAGCAGGAGAGGCTGAGAGGGCTCTTAGGCGGGTTGAGCGGAACTTCACTGAGCTCACCTGCACAGTTCCCATGATAGAGATAGAGGACTTGCCTCCCTCTATGCAGACTCACATGGTGGGATTACCTCAGACATGGGTCCGATTGTTCAGGCATTTGGGCTGAGCTGTATATGATTATAACAGGGCCCATAGGCCCTGAACAGACTTGTATACCTTGATGTTCCTCGAGCACCGATATGTATATATATATTTTGAGGGCATAAGCCCTAGTGACTCTTTATGGTTCCCATTTTTTGAGGCGATTGCGCCCATCTCTGTACTCTGAGGATGTTATGATGTATATATATGTTTTTTATTTCTTTTATGTTTCTTTATGGATTATGTGTGCAAAAATGTATTTACATGTGTTTGATCATGATCTTTTTTATGTGTGAGCAAGATGCCAATCTAAAATGTGATTAGCTAGAGTATCTGTGATTTGATTTAGACTCCTAGGAACATGAAAATATGTAATATAATCAAAGTTGTGTTCCAAGAGACGTACCCTAAGGAATCGTCGGTGTAAAGTAGGATCGTGCACATGGTATATTCTGTTTAGCTGCGACACAACCAGTTGAGCATCTAGATAGACCCAGAGACGAGAGATATCCAATGACAAAGTGTCACAAAGAAACTCAATAACTGCGCTATACTCAACAACATTGTTTGTGGTGTTACCTAAGCATATCCCTCCGGAATATAACAACTGACCTTGTGGTGTAAAGATGACCCAAGTTGTGGAGGCAAGCCTCCGCGTGTGTCGAATAGCATCGTCCGCATACCCAATGAACACCTCGGACTCACTTGACATCTTCCATAGTGACGAAAGATAACATTAATGACACGTCCATGACATGTTTTTCAAAATAAATGAAAGAAAGTAATAGCACAAAGACTATACATATGTTACAAAAAG
>JZKD02S0200296.1:462776-473385 GCA_000966675.3 Picea glauca | reverse complement strand
AAAAACTTTTACTAAAATGCAAAACCAGCAACTTTTCAACAAGAAAGACTTCTTTTCTTTTCAAATTTACTAAGATTTCATGCAGTAAATATGAAGGACTTTCGCTCAAATCTGCAAGCTAGTTATACTAAAATGCACTGCAAAAAATTATGCAAAAAGACTTCTTTCCTAGCTACTGATTCAACAACACGATCTTCAAATCAAGAAGAAAATGAAACAAGAAAACTCTTTTTATTTTATTTTATTGCAAAATAATGCAACAAGGAAAAATGTTGACAAGAACAAAACCAAGAGAATGAAAAGAAAACTCTGGCTTAAAGCGCATATCGCAACAGAATCAGAGCACAAAATGCGAAAATCAATCAAGACAGCACCGATTCTAACACTTGCCTAAAAACCATAAAACAAATATTTTTTCTCTTTTGTCTTTTCTATCAAAACATCAACTAACAAACACAGGCTAAGGATAAGATGCCCTAACTTGCTGACTGTGCAAATCCAGACTCTATACCCTTGAGAGGAGCTCTTCTCACCATAGGAGGGGATGGCTGCCCCACCCAAGCTGAAAAGCTAGCAAACAAGCCCGCGACTGTCACCAATACAGCACACGTGCAAACGCGTTCTGAGCTACAACAAAGCACGGGTACCCGCGGGCTAGACTTAAGCAGGCTGCGGGTCTATATAAAAGCCAAGATAAAACAACACACAATAAGTCTAGACCTGAAAAAAGGCCTCTAGTATTGACAACTAGGGTCTCTAAAAGGATTGGATGCTATTACTTCAACAGAAAAGGAAAATTTGCAAAAAAGAAAACAAATGCAAAAAATAACCAAAACAATAAGGCAGACTGAAAGCAAGACAATAAACCAACAAGACCCAGACAGGATCCAGAAATCCCCTTGAGACGGTAAAACTTCTGACAGGGAAGAGGAGATTGCCTCTTAAGCTTCCTGGGCTCTACACGCTACTGAAACCACTACAACAGGCGTTCAAACGCGGGCTGTAGAAGGTTAGGGCGCGGGTTACACGCGTGTAGGCCTTCTTTAGGCCGCGTGTACCTCTGTGTGTTCTGAGAATAAATGTCAAGCAACAGTCAAGGAAAAACTGGTATTGATAACCAGGTTCCCTGCTAGCATTGACCTAACAGACAACAAAATAAACAAAGAAACAGAAACTGAACTTCTTTGAACAACCCAAGAACCTCTAATGAAATCTGGAAACCCTAAGAGTAAAATCTCCTCAACAGAGTCACCAATTCTGTTGTGCGGTATTCTACCCCACAGACTAACAAGATAGGGCTTAAACTTGCATGCAAATCATGACCCTTCATAAGCTACTTTTAACCTTCTACCCCAAATCTAAAACCCTTTTTCACATCCACACATGGGGAGAATCAACTAACCTTTTTATCGACGGTTGGTGTAGATCCTCCGTTGAGCTTTATCCCCTTGATTTTGCTGCTCCTTCCAAAAAGCGATCCTGCAATCAAGACAAAACTACACATGCATGTTATTGTTCTACTAGAGGATTAGAGATTAAACAAAAATCAAATAAAACATATGAGACTCATGTATTTGGGATGGGAAAAGTATCTTTTTATTAATCTCAAGATGAATCAACTTACAATGATTATAGAGATCGGCCACCGCTCCTTGATCCTAATCTTGGTCTCCTCCTCTTCTTTGTCCTCCAACTGCTTTTCTTGAATTCTCCTAAAGCTTGAGGAAAGGCTAAAGGGTTGAGACAAAACGGATTCGGCAATTGGGCAGAGTTTCTTTGCTATGATTTTTCCTCCTTTGAATAGTACCCCTACCCCTTCTTTTATAGGTAGAAGGAGCTAGGGTTTTAGATGAACTCTCGTCCATGCATGGCTGGGAGTTCCAGTTAACTAACCCAAAGCTTTTCGTCCCAGCAGAAACTTTCCTGATTTTTTGCTTTGTTAGGTAAACACTGGCTGTAGTGGGCCAGCCCGCATTCCAACGCGTGCAGTATAAGGCCTGCCAGCATTCCAACGTGCGCAGCGGTGGGTTAGGGAACGGGTTACTTGGTTTAAGAGGTTTTTACAGAGTCTGTTCAGCATGGCTTTGGTAATGAAGGGCAATGAGTTGGCCTTATGCCAGGTAAGCATGTATGGTGCAATTTAGGGTTATAACACCCTCTATTCTGCTCATAGATATGTTTTCTCTCCTTATGGATTCCTCCAAAGTCCTGGTGTTATCATATTTTATCTTGTCACTATATAAAGTGGGTAACCCACTTATAAATGTTTTTATTTTTACTTTATCATCTTTTATTAAGTCAACATACTTCAACAATTCAAAGAACCTCTTCTCATACACATTGATTTTCATGCTTCGCAATTTTATTTCAAAGAACTCTTTCATATTCCCTTCATAGTAATGCTAAGAAAAATATTTCTCTTGGAAGTATCCTTTGAACCACCTCTATGATACCCTCTTCTCATCAAGATGCTTGGCTTTCTTAAGTTGATCCCACCACATGAATGTATTTCCTTACAAGTGGTAGGTTGCAACTCTTGTTTATACACTTGAGGGGTAATCATGTAGCTTGAAATATTTCTTCATTTCCAACAGCTAGGCCTTTGATTCTTCTCCCTTCCTATGCTCACCATTGAAATTTGGTGGCTTGATCTTCCTAAGTTCTCCTTACAAGATGTCTCCATTGATACTTCTCTTGTGTCTTCTGACAAGAGACACAATTGGGATGCTCCTTGGCCCTGAATTTGCATGAGCTCTCCTTGTGGATTTTCTCGAGGAGTGATGGAGCCTCCTCCTACTCCTTGATTTCATATCATTTCCATGCTCATCCTTTATAATATGGGATTTGGATGATGTCTCTTGTCTAACACTAGATTCTTTATTTGTGTCATTATTTATTGGCTTGCTTATATAACATGTTCAAGATATGAATTATCTCTACTAATATTTTGTGATCTTTTCATTATCATCCTTATAACTTTGCAGTTCTCTCTACAGGCTCCTCATAGTTACAAACTCCTTCTTATATCTTCTTCCATTATACTTAGTCTCAACATTCCATGTGCTAACATGTAGACTCCTAAATTCATCTTTGTGACTATAGGACTCTTGGGAATTTCCATGGTTGTAGTTATCATACCAGAACCAAAATTCATTTATAAACCTCTAATTTTTGAAGAAAATGTGCATGCAAACAATTTTCTATTAGAAAAAAATAAATACATAAAACATTTTGGAAAAGAATGCATAATTGTTTCTTCCCTTTAATGCCACAAGTCATATTATTTTGAGTTGAATTCAAAATTTACTACTCAAATTAATTTTTTGGTTTATTATGTGTATTCTCCTCCTCAATTCCTTTCCATTGACTATTCATTTTCCCAATTCTAAGAACCGAGCAGAAAGTTATGGTCTTCATAAGTTTTGACCATTTTCCCTTTTTCAACCCTATATGCTACACATTTAATCTTTCTCTGCCAACACATTTTTAAATATCCATAATTCAAATATGTCTCTATGGCTGACTTCTACTGTCCATGAGCTTCCCATATATTGATCCTAGGCCCCAAACTCAATCCTTAGCTAGGAGTTATACTCTCTAGAACAAATCTGGTACTCAATTTTACCCTTGACTATTTAGGTTGTAACTTCTTCATAAAAGACTTGTTTTTTAATCAAAATAGATCATTGGAAAGATATCCTCAAGATATCTCATTCTATAAGTAGAAAATATGTGTACTGGAAGCACACACATTTTTTTAACATTTTATTTTATAACAATGTTTTTTAGGCCCTTAAAAATTCCCTAAAAGATGAACACCTTCAAAAGCTAGAATTTGCATGGAAAATTCACCAATTAATCATCTGGGTTTGTTGCACATGTTTGGGTAGTTTAATTATTGGATTTGATTTACATGCTATGATCCCTATGACTTATGAACCCTTGGAGGGCATACTTGTTTTTGCTGCAGGACCTTTCCTGGTGGACAGTTACACATGAGGGAATGATTAACTCAGACCTTCATGGGGGATTAAAGCCCATATATTGATGATGTAACCCCAACCAGAGGAAAGAAGACATTGAATATTTGCACCAAGAAGAAAGAAGGATGTTACCTTTGGAGGCACCCTAACAAACCTAGACCTAGGGGGATATTTCTCTTCCAAATGGACATTGTCCCTTAAATGCCCAGGATGTCACCGTCATGACCCTCGACATCACCGAGAGCTAGGTTTTTCATTTTGGAGGCAGTTGTGAGCTTAGTGGCATGTGTGGGTATCATTTGGGGCCTTTGGAGGCCAAGTGTTCTACCTTCTAGGAACAACGTTCCACCTTAGGAATTCAACATCACCCTAGAAGGGCATGACATCACCCTTGGAGGTGTCTTTAGATGATAATTAATTTTATTTATGTCAAATTTGGATTTTAATGTAAATTGGCCACGTCAACCTTAATTTTGAACTAAAATTAATTAAGGGTCAATTTTTTGTATAAATAGAGATAAAGTACTCTCATTTTATCATAACAACTCCCCACACAATAGGAAGATGACTGAAATCGATTCCCTACTTAGGGTTTTATTGGTTGAAATTGTGATGCGCACCTCTCTTGGAGCCTTCTACTTGCAACTTGGATCAAATTTTGGTGAAGTCATTTGGTAATCTAGTGTTTTCATGCATTATTATGCTTGGTGAAGTAATTAAATCTACTTTTTTTCATTACTTTTGAATGGTTATGGTACATTTTATTTCTCATGATAAATATTATGAAATTTCATGCTTGATAAACCCTAGAACTGAAGAACTTAAATTACTACTTCTTCACTTTGTATTTTCTAGACTTTGCCTAATTGGTTTGTATTGACAAGCCTATAAATCCCTAAAGAAATAGCTCTTTAGAGGTCTTGATCAATTGTTGTTGCATCCAAATATTTCTTCAATTATCTGAGAAGGAGGAAATTCGTCAAGGCCTAGAAGTGCCTACTCTCTAGTAACTCACCTCCCAAAAGATTGAATCCCAAGAAGACTTAAGTTACTACTCTTCTAAGATTCATCCTTTACGTGGATAACCATAATCATTTTGTTGCTTACTCAAAATGAATGTTTCTAAACTCTTGAATCCATAAACCCTTTAAAGGAACTATTCCTTACACTCATTCTGTAGAGAGATCAAACCAACACTCAAACCTTGAACTTTCTAGATTTCACTAACTAAAACTAACTTTAACCTAGCCTAGATAAATAATTTACTCGTTGTTGTTATAGATCACTATTACAACCATCTTAATGCAGAAATATTTTTGCATAAACTACATTTAATGCTATCTAAACACTTCCAAATTAGCTTGTGACAATTGATTATCATTCTACCTAGTAAAAGTTATCTTTTCATTCTCTTTTCAAAAATTTAGAAGCATATTTCTTGCAACTGTTATAAAATACTTATTGACGTTGTAAATTTTCATTTTGTTTCATTTTCATATTAGCCAACATATATTTCAAAGGTTTATTGTATTATTGAAGCACTAACATCATTTTGTACTTGAAACTACCATATTTTTTCTTTTCTTCTTGTTCTGGGAAACTACACTTCATCCATTACATTTGCTTCATCTCTTAAGACATAAAGACCTTTTGACTTGACTCACTAGTGAGAGGGGGGTATCTATGCATCCTTTTTGTAGCTTCATAAACCCTTTAGGTCACTAGGGACGTCTACCTTTGGGTAATCTTAACACCCTCCTAAATGAGAAAGAGTTTTGTATTAAGTGATAGTGATAGGTCACCCCCTTGTTACACCAATATTTCCTCACTTTCCTTGGGCTTTGGTCAAGTACAGATTGTTTGATAACAAGAACCATGCTCATTGTTATCATATTTATCATGGCTTCCGAGAGGATAATACTCTGGAAGGAATACATATCAAGGGACAAACCTTGATCATATATTCTAAGAGATCTTCGCTAGATGGAAGAACAATACTCTGGAAGGAATACATGTCGAGGGGCATGATAGGGGTTGGGAGATCAGGCTTTAAATACCTATTGAATATATTACCATGTCAACAATTGGATCTAAGTCAGAAGAAGCGAGAAATTCCTCCGCATTCAGAGTTGAATGCATGGGACAGGTTGCCACATAATTGACTTGTGGTGGGGCAGATGATGTTGGCATTTAAGGACCAATCAGGGAATATTGATGGTTGACCATCATATAAGATCCAATCAATGAAATATGGTATATGGTCAATATGTTTCCATTGTTATGGAAACACATCACTTGAAAGAGGGTGGACATAAAATATTTCATAGCATAAACACAATCTCACTCGAGGAACAAATTAAAGTCCAAGGGGTCGTGGAATACCATGACATCAATATAGACCATTCCCCCCCCCAAAGTAACAGGAAACTGAGGAAGGATCCCTAAAGTTTGACTAACCCTTCTGTCAAAATCCAATAGATTTTGAATCACCAGCGCAAGCTGAGGTGAACCAAGAGATTTTCAAGAATTAGAAGATAGGATGCTAACATAAGCTGCTTCGTCTATTATACTGTTAGGAATATGCCTACCACAAAATTCAACAATGATTTTGAAAGGCGTGTAAGAAGGAATATGAGGTTATGTGAGAGAATTCCAATCAATAGTAATTGCATTACTTGGAGGGGGTGTCATTGGAACATGTCGAATTTCCCCTAGTTGGGATGAATCTATATGAACAAGAAATACTAGAGTGACATCTTCACTCTTCGAAGGAGGAGTGGGATTGATTGATCAGGAAACTGAATCGACCACTTGGGTTTCACTATTCGAGGGAAGAGTGGGATCGACTGATGATGGAATCAGATCAACCACTTTATCAACTGAGTCAACTTAGGATGAAATCAATTTGACTAATTGATCAACCAAATTAACTGTGGAGGGAACCAGATTGACAAGCTCATCAACTAATGGTAGGTTGGGAGAGATTTTACGGTAACATGTTGGAAGTTATTGTTGAAAATCGGCAATCATTTTCAACATATATGAAGCTTCATCCATGCATGGAAAAAGGTAGGTGTGGCTCATTTCCTTACATAAAAAGAAAGGAAATTTGACTTTACCCTTCTTATTTCCAGCCTGATTACTAGTCGATGGGTTGTCACCAGCATGACCTGCATTGGTTGATGATGTGGATTGAGAAGAAAACAGAAACCAAACTTCTATGACCTTGGGAATACTAGGGAAATCCTTGAGAATATGATAACCCTTACAAAGAATGCAAGGGAATTTAGGCTTGTGATTTTTCTTTCTAATCTGGATGACACCACCAACACTCTCAACATGGTTCCCATAGGCTGGCTGATCGCTTCCAACATTTCCTGCAGTGGTTGGAATCTCTCCCTCTTTCTTATTTTTCTTCTTCTTAATATTTCGTTTCTTCTTCTTATTGTCCACCTGGTTAATAGTTCTAGAGATTTCACTAGGTGAAGAAGAAGAATGGGAAGAATACCCTATGAGAGAAGAAGGTGGAGGATCAACATGAATTTGATGATCCAGGGTTGGAAAACAACCAAACTAGTAACCCAATCTTGAGACTAGGAAGACTCAAAGTTTCAATGTAAGGTGGACCAATGTGTCATGCTGAAGGAGAAACAAATGGTATCCCCATAAAAGGAATTCCTTTATTGGTATACCTAGGTATTGATGCCATAGATACAAACTCAAACCTAAGGTACACTAAGAAAACAAACAACATGCACTGTAAAATCTAGGAAGCAAACCAAACAAACCAATAACTTCTCACAATGAACGTACTAGCTAGTGATGAATTCCAACATTGCAGGAACACGTGAGACGGGGTTGGGATGATCAGGTGGATCAGTTAAGTTGGTGACCTACTTAACGGACCTACACCCTCATGCAAGTCCCCTTACGGCGAGAATTGTGGGTGACCCTCCAAGGAGCCTGAGTGAATTTGACCAACGTCTAACCCAGGTACAGTGAAGACTCCCCTTGACCGTCACCTTGTGTATAAACCCTAAAAATTATGGAAACTAAGGTCACCAACTCATATTTAGCCTCCAGGCAGGTACAATCAATAGTCAGGTCTATTGAAATCTGATCTTTGATAATTTTATGGTCAAAGGTCATTATATCCTTTCAGGATGGCATTCACAAGTTCTTCTAGACAGTATAGGGATATCATTCATAGATCTTCCAGGCACATTGATTCTTATTCTTTTTAGTTAGAGGATGGTGGATTACATGAGTTGAGTTTAGATCTTGGTCTTGAGTTTTTCTTGGTTATTTAAGGATGAGCTATCCGTTTCGGGAAGAGTATGAGAGACTTGCAGTATTTCGCGACACTTCTTTGACATGATGATATTATAGACCCCTCATATCAGTTATTTCACAACATATTCTTACTCCTTGTCGAATTCTTCTTCTGACTTGTATAAACTTGAGGGTATTTGTAGAAGTTTTATTTTTCAGTGATGAGGTGGCACAAGAGATGATGTGGAAGGATGTGGTGGCGACTCATGTGGGTCCCACAAGTTTCCCAACACATGCTAAATAAGGATAAACTGAAGAGAGAAAGTTTTTTTTCCATAAAAGAAGATTTTTTTCTTTTCCTCCATAAAGCATCTTTTTTCTTTTCTTCTTTAAAGTAGTTTTTTTTTTCCACTTTTAAGTATCTTTTTTCTTTTCCTTCCATAAAAACATTTTTTTTATTTTATTCTTTAAAGAAAATTTCATCTTTTCTTCTTTCTACTTTTAGATTTTTCCTACTTTTCCAAGCTTTCCTACTTTATCCCTTTCTCAACTTTTTATTTAACTTTTGGTTTAGCTTTTCACCTTTTCCACTTTTCCCCTTTCTTTCCATTTCCTCTCCTTTCTCACTCATTCCCCCTATCTCCCCTACTGCATGAGTTAATGGCTTATTTTATCCCAAAGGTGCACCCCTCTCAAATTTTTGGCCATAATTCTTTCATTACTCAACATAATTAATTCATTCCACCTCCATTCTTTTCCAAATTTCCCCCAGATTTGACCAAAAGGCTTGGAAAAGTTCGCTTCACCAGATTTAGCAAGAATCTATGCACCGACACATGGAAGATGGACATGGATCCACATGGATTATGATTATTATTTGACCTTTTTCCCAGTTTGGAAAGAACAACGTGAATTCCTTCTTCAATGATCTGCATATTCAGTAGTCCTCCACAGTTGTGAGGTTGATCACTCTATTGCAATAGCGCTATACTATTGGATCAAGGGCGAAGATTTATAAAGTAGCTCTGTGACTTGATATATAAAGTGTTTTGGCCATCATACACATCTTCTGACCTCAGAATTTAGGGGGCATATGTTATAGAGTTATTTTCCACTTAATCCTTAGGTCATTATCACCTAAATATCACCTAATCACTAGGTCATTATCCCCTAGAAATCCCTTATTTTAACCCTTAAAACGTACCACTTATTCCCTGAGTTTCCAACCAAATTCCCACATGGTCACCATTTTACTTCACTAAGGGTGTGACCAAAAGGTTTGGTCACTCTATTTTTCCTTCCAAGGAGTGACTGGTTTCTCTGTCTATGTGTCTAGGGACGACCAAGTCTAGAAGCTCCTATTTTTGGATTTGGTTTTGATATATGAGAATTCCCACTATATGGACTTATCCCTAAATCCCTATAAGAACCAAGCCATTTCCCATGGAAAAAGGAGGAGGAAAGAGCTAGCAAAGTTACTCTGGTGATTTGGTTGCAAAACTTGGGCAAGGAGCTTGGAAGGAGGTCATCTCTTTAGTCTACATCCTTGTAAGTTATAATATTGATTCTTTGATTAATATAAGACATATTGATGTTTCCCTCTATGTAATTTTGTTGGATCATGTTTTCATTGATGCCAATTGTTTGATTGATTGATGTCATTGATTGATGTCAAGTGATTGATTGATGTCAAAGGATTGATTGATTTATGATTGATGTAATATAATATGTATTTTCCTTGATGAGAATGCATAGATGAAGATGGATCAATGAGTTGTCATTGATATGATGAAGATGGATCAATGAGTTTTCATTGATATGATGAAGATGGATCAATGAGTTGTCATTGATACAAGATGGAGATGGATCGTTGTGGTTTCATGGGTATATGATGAATTGTTGGAAAAATGTATAGATGACTCATTATTGTCTTATCATGATTAATAAGGTGCACAAATGGATGAACTCCAAAGTGCTCCCCTTATGGTGAAAGACCTCATGGGAAGATGCTTTGCAGATTGAGTTATCCTAGAATAATGGTTGGAGGACCCTTGCTCTCATTATTTTCTTATCATGATTGATAAGGTGAACAAATGGATGAACTCCAAAGTGGCCCCCTTATGGTGAAATCCCTCATGGGAAGACGCTTTACGGATTGAGTTATCCTAAAAGAATGGTTGGAGGACCCATGCTTGTATGTGGAATAATGAGATGTATATTGTTTGTCGTGCCATTTATGGTGGTATGTAGAACGTCACATAACTCCTCACGATTAGAGAGTTATGGCCATGAGAAGTTGGAGACCCCAGGTTTGGGTAATGGACCCAAGTTTGTTTGATGGGTAATGGTATGAG
>JZKD02S0200296.1:406925-454249 GCA_000966675.3 Picea glauca | reverse complement strand
TGTGCTCAAGTCCATTACCTGTAAATACCTCTCTAGCTAGGAGGGAGTGTTAATATTATGGTAGTTGCGGGAGGTATTTACCCCCATGTGTGAACCTGATGAGAATAGAAGACTCTGAAAAGAAAGAGGAACCCTAATGAGTTGGATAATAACCCTAGAAGATTTGTTGGCTCAAGAAGAAAATTTATGTTAGGCTATTAGCCTCCAAGAGAAGAAGTCGGCCAGAAATAATAATAATATACTGAATAGACACATACCCAGAAGGAGAAGTCGACCCCAACAAATTGGCAGAATTACTATAAATATAGGGCACCAGTTCTCATTTGTCACATCTTAGGATTGCAATTTTCCCAGTTGGTGCGCACTATAGTTGCAGTCTGGTGCGCAGGTTTGGAGGAGAGTTGCAGGTGCAGCTGCAGTAGCAGCTAGTTTCAATTTTTGGCTTGGATATCTCTTGGCTAGGGTTTGGAACATCTGATCAGTCTTTTTTGTTGCTCTATCCTTGGGGAGAGATGCGTTGCTCTTTGTTTGGCTATCTAGCCTAGGGTTTTCTTCTAGAGGAATTCTCAGGTCAAGGTTAAGGTGCTCAGAGGTAGGCTTCGACCTATGGTTGGGTGACGAGGGTATCATCAATGGTAAAACGAACACACCATCTTCTATATTCTAACAGTTGGTACATATTGATGAGTCAGTTTTGATGAGTATTTGACACATGATTTGTATATACTTGGTACATGATTGGATGCACCTATTTATGGTACAGGTTGATTACAGGTTGTTTGGCACAGGTTGGTGCATGGTTGATGCACTTGTTTATGTTGACAGATTGATATCTATTGAGGATTGTTGCCTCATCTCACTTGGTTTTGAGAATGTAAGTTGAGTCTTGCATATAGAGATGGTGCTCTTGTAGAGTTGTACTCTATTGAGGTTTTGCTAAAAAACCCCCGGATTGAAGTCCATAATAAAAAGAAAAATTGTACATACATCTTGTGTTCTTTGTGTTCCTTGTGGAGATGATTTGTTGATGACATGTTGTTGATATATGTTTCTGATATGTATTCACATCTAACTGATTATAAATGACAACAATGAGTAATGAGCAAATATTGAATGTTCACTAAGGACTTTTTGTGTAAGAGGGAAGTTTTGAGAAAAAGATCCCCAGACTAATTCACCCCCCCCTCTAAGTGTGGTAGGTGTGTCCAACACATGTTTCCATTGATTCCAAAGGTTTAATTAATTGATGTCAATGAATTGGTTGATGCCAAAGGATGATTGAATGATGTCAAAGGTCAAAGGTTTGATGTATGTTAAAAAATGTCTTATCATAGTATATTGATGAAGATGGATCAATGAGTTGTCATTGATACATGATGCATAGATAAAGATGGACCAGTGTGGTTTCATTGGTATATGATGCATTGTTGGATTGATGTAAAGATGAGTCTTTATTGTCTTATCATGGTTGATAAGGTGTACAAATGGATGAACTCCAAAGTGGTCCCCTTATGGTGAAATCCCTCATGGGAAGATTCTTTATGGTTGAGTTATCCTAGAAGTATGGTTGGAGAACCCATGCTTGATTGTGGAATAATGAGATTAAGATCAATGAATTTGTCAGTGAAACCGTTCTAGATGGATAGTTCTTGTCACGCTATTTTTGGTGGTATGTGAAATGTCACATAACTCCTCATGGTTTGAGAGTTATGGCCTTACGAAGTTGGATAACCCTCATATGTAAGCTTGAAGCCCCAAAAGGTCAAAGAAGTCAAATATCTTGCAAAGAAGAAATTATTATTTAAATGGTAAATAAAAGTGACAAAGTCAAGGAGGAATATTTAAATGGAGAAATTTCTAATTATGGAAAGTGATTAACCCTAAAAATGAGGAAAAATAGGTTAAGTCATCTAGAAATGGGTTAAGTGACCTAGAAATGGGTAAAGTGCCCTAGAAGTAGGTTAATTGACCTAGAAGATGCTTCTAAGGAAGATACTTGGAGAGTATAAATAAGAGGCAAAGGTCTCTTGTGAAAGGCATCTCTTGAGCATGTATTCAAGATATATTCTGAGAGAGAGAGTCTATGAAGGATATCATGGAAACATCAAAGTTTCGATAAGTGATAATGATGAAAAAAGTTTTGAAAGTTCAGAAACCCTAGTTTCTGAGGTATACGGAGGTTGTAATGAGCCAGGGCATGTACATACGTGGGTTAAATGAGGACAGGGCAGGTACAGTGGATGAAGTCATGAAGACTTGTGGTTGAGCTGATGACAGGTTCTTGAAGATTGAAGCATGTTCCATATCTGCATTCTATGGGCTCAGATCTGCCACAGAGACTTTAGTATGGTTACATTGTTGTCTTGATGGATACTCTTGCTTGTTATGTGGTGAATGCTTAAGCCATTCTTGGTATGCTTGTTGTGATGTGGTTTGTGTTGGTTGATGGAGTGAGAAACAATATTATGATTCAATGCTGATATGATTGCTATAGTATGTTGATTTCTTATACATGATTGAGTAGCATTCATATTGTATTGTTGAGGAGCATGAGTAAGTTGTTGGAGATCTTGGAAGTGTTTTTCCTGGTTATGGTTCAGATTGGACAGTGAGAGACAAAAGAGAATGTGATTGAAGGTTGCAGAGGATCTGAGTGTGTGATGAAAAGAAAACCCTAATTGCTTAGAAGTGATACACGGGCTATAGTACAGACTGGCCACGTACATATGTGAGATGTACTACTGGTAGGATGCATACATGCACATGTTTTACTACCTATAGGTCGCGTTCCTGTTGACAAATTGATATCTATTGAGGATTGTTGCCTCATCTCAGTTGGTTCTCAGGGTTTCAGTTGAGTCTTGCATTATATATTTGGTGCTCTTGTAGAGTTGTACTCTATTCAGTTGTTGCTAATAAAACCAAGGATTGTATTCCGTAATAAAATGAAAATTGTACATACATCATGTGTTCTTTATGTTCCTTGTGGTCATGATTTGTTGATGATATATTGTTGATATATGTTGCTGATATATGTTCACATCTAACTGGTTATAAATGACATCAATAAGTAAGGAGTAAATGGTGATTTCTAACTAATGAGTTTTTTGTAAGAGGGAAGTTTTGAAAAATATCCCTACATTGTTCACTCCCCCCCTCTCAATGTAGTCGGTGTGTCCAACAATTGGTATCATAGAGGGCCTTAAATATAAGCCTTAACAAGCTTGGAGGAGATCCATGGACACACAAATGGATGATGAAGTTCCAATCCTTGATGAGGAAAACTATTCTACTTGGAGAATAGATATGAGAGTACATTTGAAGGAAATGGGAGTAAGTATTTGGAAGGAATTCATTGGTGGATCAGTTTCCTTGAAGAACAAGTCAAAGTTTGCAACTCAAAGGGAAGGAAAGAGGAATGGTGCATTGGCTCTCAAGACCATTCTTAGTGGACTCTCAAGCCCTATCAAAGAGAGCATGGAACAATGCACTTCTGCCAAGGATCTATGGATTTAAAGCTAGAGGAGACATATCAAAGCAAGAAGGAAAATATTGAAGACCACTCCATCAATACCATTAAAGGTAAAGAATCTCCAAAAAATCTTGATTGCATTATTTCTACATGTGATGATGTTGGCAAAAAGGAAGTTCTTGCAGACAATTCAAATGAAGGAATAGAATCATGTGATGATGTTGGAAAAAATTAATATCTTGAAGACATTTCAAATGAAAGTAAATAATCTCCACAAACCCTTGATTGCAATAATTCAAAATGTGATGATGTTGAATATTTCTCTACAAGTGAAGAACAAAATCTAGAAATAGTTTGTATAGAATCAATTGATTATCATCCCATGGAAGAAGTAGAATAAAAACTATCGGATCTTAAAGAGAAAGTTGAAAGGGGTCTATATGAATACAACAATGACCATTACTATATAGACTATAGCTATCTTTTCAATAACACTAAAAAATTTCTTAAGAAGAGTCAAAGGCACATATTGAAGCTAAAGGAAATGCGCAAAGAACAAGAAGAGAGTAATATGACTCAATTAGATGAAAAGGAAGAAGAGATCACAAGACTAAAGAATGAAAAAGAACATAAGAAGGTAGATGATGAGATTAGAAAAAAGTTTTGAAATTATTTTCCATATCAAGACCCAAATTGAAGAAGCCAAAAGGGTAGAACTATTGAGAAATCAAATAAATGAAAAGGAAGAGTCATGTCATAAGTCAGAAGCTGAAGTTGTTGATCTTTGAAAGAAAGTAGAGAAGTCAAACAAATTCTTGAATAGATCACAAATCTTGAATAGATCTTGGAAACTCAAAGATCACCAAATGATAAATCAGGTCTTGGATACAAGAGAGAAGCTACACATGTGGAAGCAAGAACCTCAAAGAAGCATGAGGTAAGTCCCTCACTCTCAAAGGATGAAGATAATGTTGGAAGTCAGGAATATACACAAGGGAAGGAAAGTTTCAAAATAACAAAGCAAGGAAGACATCAAGAAGCCATATTTACACCTCAAAAAAAAAGGACACCAAAGCAAAGGTATGAAAGTGTTTTTCATGGTCAATTTTATTCATGTAATGAATATGGTCACAATGATTTGGAATGTAAATCTTATGCAAGGAGAGATAATGGAATATTTCATAACACCATAAGGTGTTGGAGATGTGATCATGTAGGACACATTGTTGTTCAGTGTCATAGCATGAGATGCTATAGCTATAGTGGATTTGGCCACAAATCCTAGGATTGCTAGAACACAAGAAGAAATTCCATGATGAGGAATTCATATAGCATGACTAGAAGAAGGAATAAAGGAAGGGAGAAATCTTTGAAAAGATGGAAGCTCAGAGCTCAAGTTCTAAGAGGAAGGGACACCTTCATAAGTGGGTGAAGAAGACTGAACAACCAGAGCAGAATGAAAGCCTTAAGGGAAGCTCAAGTGTGTCATCTACCGAAGCATACATAGGTGACAATGGTAATAGTTGCATACATATGCAAGATGACCTTGAATAAATCGCGTACATACACGACCTGAATGTGAATAAGGCCACGTATATGTGGTAAATCCTTGGGAAAAAGGCTATGCACATGGGTTGCAACTTGATGTGATGGTATAAATCCGTGTTGCAGGGTATGACATAGTTTGTTGTAGGTTCTGACACTGTTTGTTGCAGGTTTTCATGCTTACATATTGGATTGTGTATGGTGGTGATATATAGTGAGAGGCTATCCTAGTTGCATGGCACTAACCTAGGAGTATGGATTGAGGTATTTTCTATTGAATAACAATGTTGGTTATGACAGTGAAGTTATGGGACTTTTGTTACAAGATATATCATGATAATGCTAGCTAGAGATGTCATTGATCTATTGAAGAACACTACTAGTACATGTATTTTTGGATGCTTAGTATTTGTTGTAGTGAATGGAGGGTTGAGGCTAATCTGTTCGGGTACATGGCTGATACATATTTAAGTTTCATTGATATAGCTTATGATGTATTATTAGAAGAACATTGATTGGATATCTTGGTGCATGCATTTGGCATATGGTTGGCCTACATATTGGGACATGTAGTTGGTGAGTTGATAAGGTAATCATGATGTACATCATTGATGAGAATGATCTATAGTTGATGCATGATTGGTACACTCTAGTACATTGGTAGAGGCACCTAATAGCAGTTGTATTGGAACATTTTTTTATATGCTTTTGGCATACATGGATGAGGATTCATCTTGTTGTGGTATTGGTGCATGGTTGATGTACTTGCTTGGTACAAGTGGTGATGCATGTTTAGTGCATGATGGTTCACTCATAGATGGCATATGTTTGGATGATAGTACTTAGCTAAAACTACACCATTGGTAGATGCACATGGTTGGCATATTGGTAGATGCACATGGTTGGCATGATGATAGAGGCATATGGTTGATGCATTCCATTGATGATATTTTTTGGCACAGTGTATGGTGTTGATGTACATGTTTGATGTACATGGGTGTTGTGCATGGTGGGCACACAATTTGGTCATGATTTACTTAGTTGATATCTTATTCATGATTCCCTATTTCATTATTGGCATATATTTTGTTTCATGGTATGGCATGAGTTTTGATGCATGAACAGGTCCAAGGATCATCATAGAAAGAGTGGCTGATCTATGATGCGGTTTGAATAGTAGCATTTGCAGAAAAAGCATGTGTTCATATTGTAGAGAAGATAGGGGGAGACATACCCATAGCGGGAGTCATTCTTCTTCCCATCATTCTAGGAGGAAAGAGCCCTATACTTGAAGAAAGATCACAAAGGCATAATTCTAGGGGGATCATTGGTCACAGCGGGAGTATGAGCGATGTATCTTCAACATTACATCAAAGTGATATCCCTTTTTCAAAAGGGGGGAGATTATTCAGAGAAAGATCAAAGGCATTCAGATAGGGGGAGTAGCCCCAAGGAGAGTTCAAGCAGGGGGAGCATCCCCTAGGGGAGAATGACCCTTTTCCATTGATGTCAAAGGGGGAGAGATAGTCACATTGACATGATTGATGATTACTGATGGGGAGAGATAATCACATTGATGTGATTGATAACTACTAATGTAGAGCATGACTTGTCTACATGTTGATATCAATGATTGGTGTTGACATAAATGTTGGTATTTCCATCAATGCCAAAGGGGGATATTGTTGGATCATGTTGTCATTGATGCCAAACGTTTAATTAATTGATGTCAAAGGATTGATGTCAAGTGATGGATTGATGTCAAAGTGATTGATTGTTGTCAAGGGATTGATTGATTGATTGATGTAAAAGGATTGTTGTCAAGGAATTAGTCGATGCCAAAGGATGATTGAATGATGTCAAAGGTCAAAGGTTTGGTGTATGTTAAACAATGTCTGATCATAGTATATTGATGAAGATGGATCAATGAGTTTTCATTGATACATGATGCATAGATAAAGATGGATCGATGTGGTTTTGATTGGTATATGATGCATTGTTGGATTGATGTAAAGATGAGTCTTTATTGTCTTATCATGGTTGATAAGGTGTACAAATGGATGAACTCCAAAGTGGTCCCATTATGGTGAAATATCTCATGGGAAGACGCTTTATGGTTGATTTATCCTAGAAGTATGGTTGGAGAACCCATGCTTGATTGTGGAATAATGAGATGAAGATCGATGAATTTTTCAGTGAAACTATCTTAGATGGATAGTGCTTGTCATGCCATTTCTGGTGGTATGTGGAATGTCACATAAATCCTCATGGTTTTAGAGTTATGGCCTTATGAAGTTGGATAACCCTCATATGTAGGCTTGAAGCCCCAAAAGGTCAAAGAATTCAAAGAGATTGCAAAGAAGAAATTATTATTTAAATGGTAAAGAAAAGTGACAAAGTCATGGAGGAATATTTAAATGGAGAACTTTCTAATGATGCAAAGTGGTTAACCCTAAAAATGAGGAAAATAGGTTAAGTGACCTAGAAATTGGTTAAGTAACCTAGAAATAGGTTAAGTGACCTAGAAATGGGTTAAGTGACCTAGAAGATGATTCTAAGGAAGCTACTTGGAGAGTATAAATAAGAGGAAAGGGTCTCTTGTGAAAGACATCTCTTGTGGGTATCTCTTGAGCATGTATTGAAGATCTATTCTGAGAGAGAGAGTGTATGAAGGATCTCATGGACACATAAAATTTTCAGTAAGTCTAAGATCATGACGGAAAAAGTTTCGAAAGTTAAAAAACCTAGTTTTCGAGGTATACACAGGCTGTAGTGATCCATGGCGCGTACATACATGGGCTGAATGAGGACAGGGTGTGTACAGTGGATGAAGTCATGAAGACTTGTGGTTGAGTTGATGAAATGCTCTTGAATACTGAAGCAGGTTCCAGATCTACATTCTACGGGCTCAAATATGCCACAAAGACTCTTGTATGGTTACAATGTTGTCTTGATGGATATGCTTTCTTGTTATGTGGTGAATTCTTAAGGAATTCTTGGTATGTTTGTTGTCATGTGGTTTGTGTTGGTTGATGGAGTGAGAAACACTCTTATGATTCAATGCTTATATGATTGCTATAGTATGTTGATTCCTTATACATGATTGAGTAGCATTCATATTGTATTGTTGAGGAGCATGAGTAAGTTGTTGGAGAGCTTGGAAGTGTTGTGATTGGTTATGGGTCAGATTGGACAGTGAGAGATAGAAGAGAATGTGGTTGAAGGTTGCATAGGATATGAGTGTGTGATGAAAATAAAACCCTAATTTCTCAGAAGTGTTATGTAGATTGTAGTACAGACTGGTCGCGTATATACGCGAGTTGTACTACTTGTAGGACACGTAAATACACGTGTTGTACTACCAATAGGTCGCATACCTATTGACAGATTGATATTTTTTGAGGATTATTGTCTCATCTTAGTTGGTGTTGAGGGTGTAAGTTGAGTCTTGCATTATAGAGTTGGTGCTCTTTTAGAGTTTTACTCTATTTAGTTGTTGACGATAAACCCAAGGATTGTAGTCCGTAATAAAAATAAAATTGTACATACATCTTGTGTTCTTTGTGTTCCTTGTGGTGATTATTTGTTGATGATATATTGTTGATATATGTTGTTGATATATATGTTCACATCTAATTGGTTATAAATGACAACAATAAGTAATGAGTAAATGGTGGTTGCTAACTAATGAGTTCCATTTAAGACGGAAGTTTTGAAAAAGATCCCTACATTGTTCACCCCCCCTCTCAGTGTAGTCGATGTGTCCAACAAATTGTTCATACAATTTTATGTATTCATTGGTAGAGAATTAGTATAAATATGTGTTATGATATACTATTAGATATGTTGTCAATCCATGTATGATTTATTCCTTGATTTTTTTCATGTATGAATCAGGTCTAAGAACATCCTTAGTTTATGTCTCTATTCATGTCTTAGGCGTTGGTAAAATACAAGGGAGATCATCTCCTGCATGGTGCAAAATCTCTACAAAACTAGGCACTATGAAGCGCCTTGTTGTTGTCCTTAAGTCTGATGTTTGCATATAAAACCTAAAAAACAACTAGTTGTTCAAGTTTGACAGTGATCCATAATATGTTTGTAGAACAAAATGAATACATATTACTATCAAAAGATGCTTAACATAGAATAATAGATATACAGTAAAATTGGTTTTTATTCAATAAGGAAATAAGTTGAAACTGTAAAATGCAACAAAAACAAACTTGCTAGAATGGTGGTGGCTTATCTCTGAGAAGAGATGTGACGGTTGCGATCTTTCGCAAGAAGATGCTTACAATGAGGCTCTGAAGGCATTTTTACAAATAAACATGAATATCAAAAACCCTAGACATCCAAAAAAACTAACCCTAGGAGATGAAGCGCCAAAAGTCATATGGGCCCCGTTTGAGTAAGTTAGTACATCAAATTCTCGGGGTCGTAACTTTTGCATACAATCTTTGTTTTAGGTGCATGATAGCCCATTGGAAATGTCTATCTGAGGACTACACATTTTGTTTCTATTTATCAAAGGTCATTTTGAGTGTGGCGATACCTTAAAAATGTTGTTTAGGGCCTTAAAACAACCCTGCAAGTCAAGGACCCGAAAACTAGGAAAACAACTGCCAAAATGAGCTAGTTGGAATAGGTGGGAGGCCAATGACATCCATATGGATAAATCCTCCCCTATTAGGAAAAAATGGTATCCATTGCATTGAGTTCCCCCATCATATGAGGAAATTTCTACTGAATTTTGCCTCGGGTGAGCCACTTTCCTTGGTGTAGGAGTTGCCCTGCTTTGACAACTCGATAAAGTTGGATCCTTTGCTGGCGAGTGACCTTGATCTGTTTTTCCAAAATATGATCACTAGATTCTTGTTGTATGTAGTTGGGGTTGAGCTCTATTGGTTTTAGTTGTTATGTTATCTTTGAGGTGTCCAATAATGGTGGGAAGTATAGTCGAAGGATATTCACGTTGAACACTGGGTGCAAGCCAAGGAAAGGAGGAATGTTGAGCTCGAAAGAATTATCACCAAGAGCCTTGGTAATGGTGTATAGACCATAACGGAGTGGGCGAAGCTTCCGATGGGGTCTTGTAAGGTGCTCTTTCTGTAAGTGCAACCAAACTTTTTTGCCCACCTAAAACTTATGTGACACCCAGTGTTGATCATGGCATTGCTTGTACTTGTCATTGGACTTATGTAGGATATCCTGAACCTATTGGTGGATGTGTTGGATCTGCTCAATGAACTGGGTGGATTTTTCAACTTTAGTTGGAGCAGGAGATGAGTCAGTTGAGGTGACTGTAAGGGGTAGTGCAACATCTATGGGACCCAATGGTTGGAATCTCAACACCACCAGAAAGGGGTTGTGGCCAGTTGAGCTATGTAGGGCTCGATTGTAGCTATGTTGAACATAGGGGAGAATATCATCCCATGTGCGAGGGTTCTTGGAATTATACATGCATAGGATATGCATGATCATTCGATTTATGACCTCGGTTTGGCCATATTTATGGGGGTGGAAGGTCATGGATTTGGTGATCCTAGTGTCCAACAATCACCAGAGGCTTGACCAGAATGTGCTGAGAAATCAACTATCCCAATCTGAGACAATGGTTTGTGGGATTCCAAAATGTACCAAGATTCTTTCAAAAAATAGCTTGCAAGTGGTCTCTACTGTGATTCTCTTCTTGCAGGCAACCATAATCACCATCTTAGAAAAGCAATCCACAACCACAAAAACACAGTCATTTCCCCTCTTGGTGGACAAGAGGCCCAACATGTAGTCCATTGAGATGGATTCCCATGGCATGTCAGGACTACGTAGAGGGGTGTACATTCCCTATTTATTAGTGGCGTGTTTGGAAATCACATAGGCAGTGCAAGAATTGATATACTTCTTAACCTCCTATCAATTTTTTGACTAGTAGAAATGTTTCTACAACATTTACACTGTCTTTTTTACGCCGAAGTGTCCTGCCACCTGAATGTAGTGGGATTCCTAGATCAACTTCGCTTGCTCGCTTGATGGAACAAAAATATGGCCCAAACGACACATCAACCCATCCTGAAGATGGAAATTAGCGACAACTACATTTGTGCCCAACATTTGGTAGGTGGTGGCGAATTCTAGGTCTGTCTCATAAAGTTGGGGCCATCTAGAGGTCTCATAGTCGCAAGAGTCTAGCACCATGGTGAGTGTCACGACTGGCAGTCTGTTGAGGAAATAAGAAACGTGGTTGGTGCTTCCTGTTTTATACTTAATGTTGAGGTGGAAGTGCTGGAAGTATGTGGACCACTTCTGATGGTGGTCATTTTGCAATTTTCCTTGTGTCTGCATGAACTGCAGTGGTTTATGATCAGTGTGGATGACTGTCTCCTTGTCAAGAATGTAATGTCTCCACTGGAAAAAGGCTTGCACAATGGAGTACATTTATTTGTCGTAAGTAGGGTACTTACGGAAAACATATGAAAGTGTCTCACTATGATAGGCCACGAGGTGGTCGTGCTGAATGAGAAAGGCACCCACAACATACTCTGAAGAATTTGTCTCGATCTCAAAGGGCTACTAAAGGTCCAATAGTGAAAGTATCGGGGTTGAGCACAAGCCTTGCTTCAAATCATCGAATGCTTGTTGTTGGGACCGGCCCCAAAAAAATTTCTCCTTACCACTACCCCTAGTTACTTGGCTGAGGACCCATGCAATACGGGACAATCCCAACATAAACCTGCAGTAGAAATTAGCAAGGCCCAAGAATCTCTGAAGCTCAGTGAGTGTGGTTGGGGTTGGCCAGTCATGGATGACTTGGATTTTGGATGGATCCACATGTACTCCATGTGGATCAATGATGTAGCCCAAGTAATGAACCATGTCCATGACAAAGGAGCATTTTTCCAAGTTGGTGTAGAGGTGGTACTGTTGCAGGGTGTGCAGATTCTATTGAATATGTTGCAAGTGTTCTACCCAAGTCTTGTCGTAAATGAGGATGTCATTCAGATACACCACTACAAAATATTGGTGAATTGTCGTAGGATATCATCCATAATCCTCATGAAAGTGGTTGGAGCATTTGTCCAAACAAAGGGCATGACCAACCATTCTAAAACACCTTTCTTTGACTTGAAGGCGGTCTTCCATACATATGTTTGTTCTATCAAAAATTGGTGGTAGCTAGACTTCAGATCAATCTTACTAAAGTATTTGGCCCTCGTTAGCTTATCAAGGAGGTCATCGATTCAGGGAATCAGGTAGAGGTTTCTTACTGTGATTTTATTTAGAGCCCAGTAATCAATGAAGATTCACCAGGTTCTATCTTTCTTCTATACCAGCATGATTGGGCTCTCACAAGGTGATGAGCTAGGACAGGTGTGCCCCTTGTGGAGCAGTTCTTGGATCTTTCGCTTGATCTCCTCATTCTCTAACAGAGAGCGGAGGTAGACTGTCCCATTGGGCAGTGGTGCGTCGGGGTTAGATCGATGGGGTGTTTGACATGACAGTGAATAGGTACCCTGACAGGTGAGGAGAAGATATCTAAGTATTCTTCCACGACCTTATCCACTTCCTTCTTTTGTGTGGAGAGGTCGGTCACAGAGACCCTAGATGTGGTTGTGATCTTTCACTCATTCTGAGAGTGAATCATGAAGAAAAAAGACTTCCCTGGCTGAGAGATGACCTTTCTGCATTGCTAGGAAGAGATCAAGGAAATAGCACTGGGTGGGACTACCTCGAGTATCTTGTACAATTTCTTGTTCAAAGTAATAATAACACTGTGAGGCCTAGACTCATATACAACATGACATTTTCATAAATAGGTTGTCCCAAAAGAACACTACAAACTTCGATAGGGGAAACATCATGCAATACCTTGTCTTTGAAGGGCTTGATGCCGTATGATAGGTGGCATTGTTGACTGACGTGGATATCGCTTCCTTGGTGAAGCCATCTGATGGTGTAGGGTTGTGAGTGCATCGTTGTCGGCAGGGAGAGTCGCTTGACAACTTCTGCAGAGATGAGGTTCTTCTGGCTACTGCTATCAATGATGAACTGTAGTAGGGTACCCTTCAGCCACTGAAAAAGGCACTCGCCTTCCTCTGGCTTGTCTGGTTCACCGGGTTGGAGCTTGGTGGTAGAAACAATAGCACTGAGTTCTTCTTCAATGATATGTATCCCCCTTTTTGGTTCTTACTCAGATTTGGAACTCGCATCTAATTCAGAGAATTTCACCTCAACCACTAGCGACTGCTTTGAGCAACAATTATCAGTGTTATCATCTGTTATGCCAGGGGATCTTATGAAAGTTGCACCAATTGTTGGTATCTTTCTTTGTCTTTCTGATGTCCTTCTTTGCTTGCAGCCTAGATTGGTTTTCCTAAAGTTGTCGGCCTTTTCTCTATCTTTTTTTCTATGAGTTGGGGCTTCCATTTCCTGGCTTTTGATGTGAGGGGTTCCCAGGCCCAAATTTCTGTTTCTTTTGTTTGATCTTATGCTCGATTTTTACAGCGTATTGGCAGACTGTCATGATACTTGAGCACCAGATAAGGATGAGATATCAAGAAGCTCCATTTCAGCCTAGATGTATCTATGCAGACCATCACGATACTTGAGCACCAGATGTCGCTCAGAATATTTGATACCCAACTTAGTGTGCAAGGTATGCAAGATATTTGTGAACTCGGGCACCACTTGGTCTCTTTCCTGTCGCAGCATGGTCCATTTTGTGTACAGGTCATCATAACTTCCAATAGGGTATTATTATTCCTTAATAGCATCCTTGAAGGAATCCCAGGTGACTGCGACTATAAATAATGAGGGTTCCTATGTTTCCTTTTACTCACACAAAGTTTCCCACCAATCTTTGACATGGGGGACGAATTTGAGGAGCACAAAAGTAATATTTTCTCTATTCGAGAAGTTATGGACAAAGAAATACCCTTCTAGTAGATTCAACCATTTTTATACTACATCTATGTCTATCTGACCTTCAAATATAGGAATATCAAAGTTGATTTGTACCTTGAAGAGAGTAGTGTCTCCGTTTGAGGAAGATGTGTCGCTTGTTGGTAGTCGCTGAAGGATTTGCGCAAAACTATCCATCATCTTGTTCCTCTGTTGTGTGAGAGCTTCCTCGAGCAACATTTTGAAGGGATCTCATGTCCCATTGTGTTTCGTTTCTTCTTCCGTGAGAGGTCATTTGGGCATGCGAGAGATTTTTTCCTCAAGAGAAACAAGCTTGAGACCTAATTCTTTGTATCTTGACCTCGTTGGGGGCATGCATTAAAAACGACAAGGAGTAGACCAATCTAATACCACTAATCTAGAATATATTTGTAAAAAGAAATGAATACAGATCATTATCAAAATATGCTTAACATAGAATAACATATATACATTAAAACGGGTTTCTATTCAATAAAGAAATAAGCTGAAACTGTAAAATGCAGTGGAAACAAGTTTTCTAGAATGGTGGTGGCTTATCTCTGAGAAAAGACATGACGGTTGCGCTCATTCGCAAGAAGATGATTACAATGAGGCTCTGAAGGCATTTTTACAATAAACAGGAATGTCAAAAACCCTATACATCCAAAAAACCTAACCCTAGGAGATGAAGCTCCAAAAGTCATGTGGGCCCCGTTTGGGTAAGTTAGTACATCAACTTCCCAGGGTCATAACTTTTGCATACGATCGTTGTTTTAGGCGCACGATAGCCCATTGGAAAGGTATATCCAAGGAATACACTACGGAGAGCCTTAAAAAATGTTGTTTAGGGCCTCAAAACATCCCCGCAATTCAGGGACCCGAAAACTAGGGGAAAAAGTCAAACTGGAAAAATGTCAAAATGAACCAATTGGAATAGGTGGGAGGCCACCGACATCCATTTGGATCAGACAATGTGTAAAAGAAGCCCAAAACAATGAGAAAAAACAATCTTCTATTCTTGGAGGGAACCTAAAAAGTTAACACAGTGATAATAGATTGGAAATAAGAAGAAAACTATTCAAAAAGATAAAAAATAATCATAACGAACAATTTAAAAACGGACATATCAGATCACAAATTTACCATAATGTCAATAAGAAAGAGGTCTGAAGACAAACACACACTTCTTTATTGATGAAACTTACAAGAGGATTTTTTACACCACACTTTTCAAGCCTCCAACTAATACAATGACTACTTTATGCATAGAAGAGCCACTTAGACTAGAGAAAGAGAGACACTATGCTTGTACTTCAATGATCTGACCAAAAACCTCTATGAAGCATCCAATATATAGTTTAGGGAACATCTCTGCATGTAATAATAACATGTGTATATGTGAATAAAAAATAGTAGGTACGATGCATGGCATAAGGGAGTAGTAGTGAAGTAAGTATAGAAGAGTCAAATAAGAATGTTAGGAGTAGTTAATGTGGAGATATAAATAGGAAGAGAGCATGAATGAAGAATATAGAAATTGTGGAGCATGCATGCATACACCTGAGGTAGTGACAAATGCATGCATAAGAATGAAGAAAACATAAGTTATGGATTAGGGAACCCATGGCGTATGAGGGAAAAGAGGGCATGCATAGTAAATACATGAGATAAGATGCACATGCAAATGTTGGCTCGCATGTACGAGAGACGTATGGGAGTGGGACGTAAAAAGGGGATGCAAAAACCCAAGTCAACTCGCATGAGAGATTACCCTTTCTTAATTTAACTCTCCCTTTATTTTTGACATATGCGAATGGGAAGAGGATAATGCGAGAGAATAAGATATCACGCATGCGGATGAGTGGGGAACACATGAGGGTGATGACGTAAAGGGGTGCGGTATGGTCCCAAAGATAGAATAAGCATGCGATCTATTCTATTGAGAGGGATCGGTATATACTTGTTTGTTGAAAGGGAGATACGTATGACTTTATGGGAGGTGTTGTTCCTGAGTCTGTACTTAAGGCTTAAAAGTACAGTGTCAAGGCATCCGAAAGTACGTTAAAGATTTATAAAAGGATTACGCTAACCTTTGGTATAGGAAACTAATGAGGATTTCTACGTTCTCGTTGTCTAGCTTCCAACTGTTCCTGAGTAGTAATATCTTGTTCAATGGCTTCCCATGAACGTTCAAGTTCTTCCCGGGTGTTAGCAGTTTTGAGGATTGTGTCAAAAAGATTTAAAGCAATGTGTGTTTGATTAGATAGCCCGGGTTCAATATTCGGTTGAGTTGCAGTAGGGACAGTCATCGAGGAATAGTACCAGTATGGAAATAATTTAAAGAGATATTTCAATGCTGTTTCGATTTTGGTAGAAATGAAGAGAAATTTTTACTTTAAGAATAATATAGGAATGAAAACCGAAGGCCCTTTCCTGTAACTGTATTATTTTTCAATAAAAAGATGTGGGTGAGAGAAAAACATTTAGCTGCAGATAACGTAAGGTTCATGTCAATAGAAAAATTACACATACACAGAAGAAGAAATTAGTATAGAAATAATTGACAGTGTAAATAAATATATAATTCTATAAATGCAAATTGGTCTTACAACAACTGATAGCTGGTGCAGAGGAAAGACAATAATCAATTTCAGAAAGACGAAATCTCTTCGCTATAGTAGTGGTCGTACTAAAGTATAGCGATACACATCAATTACGAAAAGTGGAATGAAATGAAACATGAAACATAAAGAAACAAACTTGTAATACAGTCGGGACGGATCGGGAATCTTCAAATTTTCTTGTATTAACTTCTCAAATGCAAAAAATCTATTACAATCAATACCAAAAAGGTCCAGCCTTTTCTTCTTCCTTTGGTGATCTATTTATACAAATTTGCAGATTAGTTTAGAAACTCAACGGTTTCATAAATTTAGTTATAAACGAGAGGAGAAAACTCACTCCATATCTCCTACTCTATTTTCAAAAGGTGCCAGGTGCTTGTCTTTGCGTGGATTCGGTGCATATGATACATTTGTCCACAAACTGGGATACAAGCTGCGAAGGTTCCGCTTGACAGCTGGCCTCAGCGAAATAGCACTCTTGGGCTAACTGGGGAAGCTTATCGCCCATTTGTGCATCAATGATGTCAAGAGCACTAAGTTGTGCGCTAGGTTGAATTAAATGTTTGTCAACCTGAGCCATGTCCACCCTATCTACCTTAGAGATATATGTCGAATCTCTCTCATTCTTCTCCTTCAGATCGCGGGAAATATGATTTACATTCATTTGCCTTAGAATCTCTGAGTCACCTCCACTCTCCATTCCTAACATCCCGCCATCTATAGCATTGAAGGCTTCTTCTAATGAATTGGTTACTTTTTGGGCCTGTTCCTTGCTTAAGGTAATATTATGTTCCCAATCTTTTAATAGAATATTACCTCTAGCTTGTTCAACGATGGTGAGTCCTGGAGAACCTACTGAAACTCTGTTGTTAGTAGCTATCACCGCCTCTTGAAAGGAGACCCGAGCAGCCTCTGCATTCCTTTCTCTAACATTCAGATTCTCTAAAATCCGATGCATCAACAGGAAATCTTCTCGAATCACTCCCACTTTGTCTAGCAGACTATGTTGTACAGAAGAGATCCTACTCCAAATATTGATCACTCGGGATTTAAACCCCTCGACGTCGATCACCCTGCTTTCAACAACCTCTAATTGAGCCTGTAGCTCTGTGATCATACTCCTCTGCTAACCCGCCTGTATCCAACCATCTCGGATCACTGAATGCACTTGTTCCAACTTGGTTTTGAGGACTTCTATTTCCTTTTTATCACCTAGTCGGGCCAATTCTATTTCCCCACTCGTCTGACTCTTAACGCTTTCTACGACCGAAGCTACTCTGGCTTCGAGAGTCTTGATCAGGCAATTCTTTATTTTGAGCTGACTTTTTAACATCCCAACCGAGAATTGATTTGTCGACGCATACACTCCTAGCGTTCCTGCGATCTCTGTGGTGAATTCCTCATTCTTTTTGTTCTTTCCATCAGTCATCACTTTGAATCTTTTAGCAGTTGATCCTTCATCTTGGTAAACCTCCCTTTTCACAATTTCTTTTCTCTTTTTGTTGAAGAAGAACTCATTTGGAGGAAATTCTTCTACTCTGATAGGCATTAGCTCCTCACCGAAAATCCATCCTTCTTCTATATTTCCTTGCGTTGACTACAAGGGGGTGACAGAAGTGATGGTTTCCCCGATCTACTTCCCTGCCTTTCCTGGTGTGACGACTGAGTCCTGCTTCTTTGGAGGATCAGAGTTCTTCATCTCAGTTCCTGGATTCTGGGTTTCTGGAGGGTCTGTGTTTTTTACTTCCACCTCTGGACTATGTTATTTGGGTGGATCCATGGTCTCTTCTTTTTCTTTGGGATTCTTCTCATTCTCCCCTTCCTGGTGTTTTTTGGGGTTAGGAATTTGATCCTCGGAACCTTCAGCATCCTTATTTTTATCCTCGAAAATACCCAAACCTCCCAACATAGGGGGAAGGCTTCTTCGTCTATGCTTTTGGAATTTTAATATCGACGCCATGTCTTCGGGTGCTAAAGATCGGATACTGACTAGCACCTCCCCATAAGATATCGCCCCTCGGAAAATGTCATCCGAGGGTGAACACTCATGTTCAAACTTCTTCAGCCCACAATTTACCAAATGGTTGCTTACAATTTTCTGAGGATCGTATTTTTTATATTCAATGGAGACCAAACTCAGGTCCTCCAGGGCTGCAGCCTCGTCTTTAGCATGATTGAAATCCAATAAAGAATAAGATTTTAGTCGAACAGGGAAAAATGGCCATACCTTCTTCAAAGATGCTTTGAGCTCTTTACTCACCCCACCAATCACTGTTTGTCGAGCGATCTCACGACAGGCCAACTTGTCGGGGATGAATAGTGGTAGCGCAAGCAGGGGAACAATAGCTCTTAACACTCTGAAATAGGAAAAGTTTGTTTCTATGTACCAATCAGCTATACCGCTCAGGTTTGCAGCAATGCTTTCAGAGATACGAGGTGGTGAACGAACAAAAATGGCAATGTGCAAGGGCACCATCACCCAGTTGAAAATTTCGTAAATAAATTTGTTTGCTTTATTTTTCCACAATTTGTCGTGATACTCATGTACAGAATTTTCCATTGCTAGATTCCAAGCCCAGTTCATCAAAGGGAACGGTGTCATGGAACATATTGCGTCCATGATATACGCAGACATGGAAAAAGAGGATGATTTCCCGCTTTCCTTCTGCTCTCGGTACTCAGTGACCCGGTTGAACAAACTGTCCGAGAGTATCTTTGCCCAATTAAATGAGCAACCTTCTGCTACCCTAAATATGAGAGGTACCCACGCAATGTAGAAATGYGAAGTATCCTCCTTTCCAAACAGTTGACATGTCATCATTGCCACATACATATACTGTGGCTYCAGCGAAGCGATTGAATAAACACCTTGGTCGTTTTCTCTGAATTTTGCGGAGTGCGAAACCCAATMTTTTATCAATACGGGCATGGTTTTGTCATATTAAGTACATTCCTTCTCTTTGAATCCCTCCAGGAATTCATCATCATAAGTGTATTCAGATGTTGTTGGGAGCTTATACATGGTTTGGATATGCTCTGGTCTAAAAGTCCCGACCGTGGTCCGTTGGTCGCTTATGATAGTTCTGGTGGGTAGGTCTATGTGATCCAACACCCATCGGATCATGTCATAATATGGGAGTAACCGTGGTCTGGTTGCAACCCGGTGCATTCCTGATTGAACAACTATCTTGTATTTAGTGTTCAGGTCATCTTTTTCGTTATCATTGTCGACGGTGTCTGAATAATTTACCAACTCAGATTGCAGAATATCTGAAACAAACGACCAGCTAGGGACTGAGCCACCACTCCGGGGTGAAGTGTCGGAGAAATTATCGGGGCCTTGCCCTACAACCTCGATATTCTCCTTCACTGCTCTCCTTGGAGCCATGGCTGAAACTTCTGTTTTCGCTCTTCTGCGATAGACCTGTGTATACATGCAGAAATTAGTTCACTCGGAGAAAGGTGAGCTCTGTGCGCTTATGAAAAATGTTTGAAATAAAATGAAACTCCCGTATATATTTGAAAACTCTGTACTATTCGAAATAAGTCTGTCAAATCGCAATTAGAACAAATTTATTGCATAAATCCGATTTTATTTATTCGTGGATTCACCCTAATTTTTCATTAATGTCATCAATGTTTGGTAGCTTGACAGGCAGTCGGGGTATGGAGAGCAAGTAGCTACCTCGTGAAAAGTGCAAACCTCGATGCGTGGGACGTATCTCATTTTATTTTAAAATTTCAAATCATAGCAACTTAAATAATTTTCTCGCTTTTCGCTGCATTGTGAATTTCCTTTTAACATTTTGAATCTTTAACTCACGAGGCTGCGAGAGTCGATTTGGGTTTAATTAGCAGTAATAGCTATTTGGAGCATCATTAATTTCCTAATCACTTTATTGCTATATCGCGACTCGGAAATTCAGAGATAAGTTTATGGGAGGCTAGTATGTCGAGTCGCGAATCTGCGAGATGGAGATAATTAAGGATCAATTATGGGAAAAAAATCTTAGATTCAATGACTAATTAATCTTTCCATAATTACGTCGCAACCTCGTGAGTCAGGTTTTTAGACACTTTAACTTTATGAAGGAAAGTGTGGAGTGGAGAAGTGTCGAGAACCAAATTTAACCATGGTTAGTTCTTGACCAAGGTTATCACAAAAGTTATCGTGTTCTCGGCTTTTGGAGCTGTAAAAATAAAAACCTAGGTTTGACGAATGTCGAGGCGCGAACTCCCGATGATGTATACTCATGAGTTAAAATTTTTACCCTAGATAATGTCTTGGGCGGAAATTAAAAATGACTTCGCCGTTTCGTGACTCGGGACATGTGAACTCAAGGTTTAAAGTATCCAAACTGCGAGATCCCGAAATAAAACAAAAGAGCGAACATACTTGCGAAAAAGGATCTGTTTTGAAAGTGGAAAAGCATTGCTATCCAGGTGACAAGATTTCAGAGTTTTAAGATCTCGAAAGGAAAAAGAAAATCCACTTTAGATTTCAAGTATCAAAAATTGAAAATTGTGCAAGGTAAAAACAAAGGCGGCTCCAACATAGGCTCCAACTAGGGATCCCACCTTCCTGTGAGGCGGGAAGAATAGTAGACCAGGTGCCAATATTGGGTAAATGGAGTCACGAGCCAAAATCAATAGAAAAATTCAAGGAAAAAGATAGAAGGGAGGGGAAACTTTGTTTTATACTTCAAGAAGTTTTTTCGAACTCAGATGCTCTTTCCAAACACGGCTGAAGTCATTTTCACAACTTTCCCTTTCTCACTACTAACTTTGGGGACGCTTTAAGACAGTCGAAACGACCCTAAGATATTCAACAGATATTGTGATTCTCAACTTGCATCAAAAGAATGATATTATATAGTTTTAAATAGGGAAGTCCCGTCGAAATTTGAGGAAATGATCAGGCTTTCAGAAAGCATTGGTTACCAGAGTAGATTGATATTTATGTATAATAACCTTACAGATCTCTCAGACATTGCTTCACTGCCAGCGAGCCTGTTCAGTACCCCGGTGAAGTTGTATGACCCCTTTTTACTGAATTTCTTTTCACCACTTCGGAAAATATTTATGTGTTTAAACGCTAAGACGAGGGCAATCATTTCTGAATTTCCTTTCATAGTCTTCCTGGACTAGGTGGGGGCAATCATTTATGAATTTCCTTTCACCACCTATCTTCTAATTTACTTTTAAAACACGAAGATGGGAGCAATCAGTTTACATCAGGGCTGAGATCTGTATAATATTTTGTATCAGAGGTCTGTCAACTCATTTAGATTACTCAGTATCAATCTTCCTCCGACCCTTGCAAGACCTTCGTTCTTAGGGAGACAAGGGAAAATAATAAAATTTTAAGGGACATCCTGTTCAAGCAAGATTTGATTTTTTCGATGCTGTTGAAAAACCTAGGAAAGTTAGGATCGCTATAAACGTTCCTTAGCATTAGCATAAGATCAAGTAGTTGTGAAGACCAGCTTTATTATTAAGATCTGTTTCGAAATCCCTGAGGTTTAAAACGAAAAAAAAATAAAATTTTACCCCTTCACAAGGACTCGGGAAGATAGTGACTCGCTAAAAGTTAGGCCCGGAGATAGACAAAAAACAAGGCAACAATTCAATAGCTTAATATACAACAGGTCACAATAGTTCAGGACCGGATTTCGGAGATATTTAGGGACAAATATTATTCCTGACTGTTTTTAGGTTTAATGTATTCATTCAAATTAATTTATTTGAGGATTATGAAGCCAAAAATAATCCTGTTATCTAACCTTTTATATTGCAATTTGAAAAATGTTACCTTATTTTGCTTAAACAGTCTTTCATGACCTGTATATTGAGAAAGCTCACCTCTATCTTTTCTTTTCACTTTCTCTATGAACTATGAGATATCTTAAGTATCACCTGTTTTAGATCGTTCTATTTCCAACACCGACCTGCACATTATTTTTTCTGCTAGTTTCGTCTGCAGCTGGAATCCTGTAAAAACAAATACAAATCTTATTGGAAATGTGTTGAGAGTTTAGGAAAGAAAACCAAAAATTAAAAGTAGATGTTTGAATGAAAATATAAATATGTACAAAACATTATAACGAAATTTATATATATATATATTTGTTTTTTTTTTGGAATGTTACGTCATGTAGTGATTTAGATACCACCCATTGACAGGGGCACTGAGAACTTCTCCATCAATATTTTCCAGAAGAAAGGATTTTTTTCCTTCTGGAGCCGAGACCCTGAATGGTCCATACCAAAGGTGATCAAATTTGCCATGCTTCGCGGCTTCTTCCCTTCTCGTATCCCATCTTAACACTAAATCACCTGGGAGGAATTCTTTGTCCTTTTCCTTGAGGTCAAACAATGCTTTCATATCGTCTTGGTACCTCTGCATTTTATCATCAACTTCCACTCTATGCTGTTGAACCTCGATCAGCTGGTTAATTCTCCTGGTTACGTGATTGGGTTCTTCGTTTTGATCCTGCCATAATTTCATCACTGGAAACGCTAAGTTTATAGGCAGAACCACCTCAGTCCCATAGACCATCTGAAACGGTGAAATTTCGATAGACCTTTTAGTGCTGATGTGGTTTTCCCACAACGCGTACTTCAAATGCACATGTCAGGACCTTTTGTTTTCATCTAGTACTTTTTTGATTACGTTTACCAGGCTCTTGTTATATGATTTGTCCAACCCATTTCCCTGGGGGTAATAAGCAGTGGAATGGCCGAGAACAATATTGTACTTTTGACAGAAGCTGATCATAGCCATGGACTTGAAGGCCTGGGCATTGTCGGTGACAATATTTCAGGGGCACCTGAATCTTGACAAGATGTTATCTTCCAAGAAGTCGATCACCACCGAGTATGTTGCCCTTTTGGTTGGAATGGCTTCCACCCACTTTGTAAAATAATCTGTGGCTGTTAAGATCCACTTATGCTGAGCACTGGAATGGGGATTAATTTCCTCTATAAATTCTAAACCCCATTGTTGGAATGGCGCTTCGGCTTTGACTGGAACAAGTGGCAGTGCAGGGAGTTTCTGCTTACCAGCGAATATTTGACACGAGTAACAAGCACGCACTTTAGCATTGAAGTCCAAAAATAATTTCAACCAATAGTATCCGGCTTTCAGGATCTTGTAGGCTGTGGCTCTCCATGCATGGTGTCCTCCACAGATTCCTTCATGAAATTCCTCTATGACCCATGGAGTTTCCGACTCAACCAGACAGACTAGTAGGAACCCGAGTGGATCCTTCCAGTATAGTTGATTTTCGGAGATGCAATATTTTACAGCGTGGAGTTTTAAAGTTATGCATTTGGCTGGTGATAGTCCATCTAGACATTTCAGATTTAACAAATAGAAAACTATGTCTTTATACTAACCTGACGACATGAATTTTTCTTCCACCTTGCTTGGATGTGTCTGGTCATCCAGCTCTTGCAAATGTGTGTCTCCGTCTTCCCCTTGGAGGCAATTGATATCAAGATCTCTAAGGTTCGACTCAGCCATGAGTTTGGCCAAACCCTACCCCTTTATTAATTTAGTAGGATTGACTTCCAGATCAAATTCTTGTATTTTAGCGAGCCAGTGCCCTCGTTTTCCATCACTATCTGGTTGTACCAATATATCCTTCACAACAATGGTTGGTACATACGCGATAATTTTTGAATGCAGAACGTAGGTTCTAAAGGCTTTCAGTGCTTTCACCATTGCGTATGCCTGTTTTTCTATTATGTCATATTTTAGTTCGGTGTCTCTAAGGCTCTTGCTAAAAAACATGATCGGTCGTTCGAAGCCTTCATCATCCTTTTGCAGCAACACCGCGGTGATGGTATGTTCAGAAGCGAACAAGAAGATGAGGAAATCTTTCAAGTAATCTGGGCTTGCTAACACAGGTGCCTCGCTGATGACTTTTTTAATATGCGTGAACGACGCTTTAGCCTCGGTCATCCAATTTACTCTGCTATCTTTCTTCATCATTCCTGTGATCAATTTGACAATCTCAGCAAAATTTGGTATAAACCTTCGTAAAAAATTTATAGTACCTAAGAAAGATTGAATTTATTTTACGTTTCTAGGAATATTTATAGTTTCTATTGCTTCAATCCTCTTAGGATCGATCCTGATCCCATATTTAGATATGATATGCCCCAGGAGCTTACCTTCCTGCATAGTGAAATGTGATTTCTTTGGGTTCAAAGACAGGCCATACCTGCAGCATTTTTCGAAAGTCTGTTTAAATGGATCAAATGTTCTTCATCGGTTTTAGAGAAAACCGTCAAATTGTCAAGGTAGATAACTACAAAATTGTCTCTTTCTCCTACGAAAGTGATGTCCATAGCGTGATGGAATGTAGCCCCTACATTCATCAAACCAAACGACATTTTGTCATACATGAATGTACCCCATGGCGTGGTGAAAGCAGTGTTTTCTCTTTCTTGCTCGTTCATGGCGATTTGGTTGTACCTAGAAAACCCATCTACCATAGAAATTCGATTTTCTCCAACTACCCTTTCTAGGACATGATCCATTTTGGGAAGCGGATAATTATCCTTAAGAGAGGACCTGTTCAAGTTCCGAAAATCCACACACAATCTGATTTCTCCATTCTTTTTTCTGACAGGGACCAAATTTGCCACCCAGTCTGAGTACCTTAGAGGTACAATTATTTTCGCATCTAAAAGCTTCTTAACTTCCTTTTCAATGACGGGCAAAAAAATGGGGTTAAATTGCCTGAGCTTTTGCCTAAAAGGCTTGACCTCGGGCTTCAATGGTATTTTGTGCTCAATTATGGAAGTATCATATGTTCGAAGCTCATCATAGGACCAGGAAAAAACATCTTTATACTGTCTGAGTAGGTCTCTGTACTGGTCTTTCACCTTGGGAGGGAGAAATTTAGATATCTTTACTATCCTGGATTCTTTTTCAGTTCCAATGTCGCAATCCACCACTTCTTCCGGTTGGGGCTGCAAAGTGGATTTCACAGGTATGTCGTTCTGATCAAAGAGTCTTTCTAAAGGAATTAAGCCTTTCAGGATTTGGTTGTTTTTAAGGACCAACATGTGATGATCCACTATTTTTTCTCGAAAGGTTTCAGGATCTTCTCCCTCTTGCATAATCCACATTGGGTCATTTTGGTTTTCTTGGTCTGGATGAGTTTCAGAGAACTCACCTATTTCCATAAGAAATTTCTGAATTTGTTCGTCATCTTCAAAGACCTGCCAGTGTCGTACATTGTCTGGTATAGAGGGTTTATATTTGATTTCAATATGATATTTCAGTTTAACGTTAGTGGGAGGAGAAAAGGTTGAGGCTGCCTTAGCCAATGCGTCAGCATGTAGATTCTCTGCGCAAGGAATGAAATGGACTTTTATAGATGAGAAAAAATTCTCCATCAAATCCCTAGCACAATTTYTGTATGTTCTTAGTCTGGGATGCTTGGCTAGGTATTGTCGGTTTACTTGTCTTACTATCAATTCARCGTCACCGTAAACCTCCAAGTTTTTTATATTTAACTTCTTTGCGGCCTCTAAACCTAATATTAATGCTTCATACTCACATACGTTATTGGTGTAATCTATGTCCCACTACAAACGATATGAGAAAGGAACGATAAACTTACCTTCAGGTGCTACCAAAAGTACGCCAGCACCAGCTCCTTCCAAAGACGAAGCGCCATCGAAGTACATTTTCCATATACCATTTTTGCATAGCTCTTCAGTCAAGGGGATAAGTTCTTCCTGCTTCATATCAAGTTCTTCCGGACACCCATCTAAACCATCATCAAATGACAATATGCAATTCCACATATCTTGATCTGCAACATAAATGGGAAAGTTATTTGGGTTCTGAGGATCACTGACAGTATACGCTAGTCTTGTTTCTCGATACAAATAGGTAAATTGACCACCGAATATAGGGATTGTGGCATATGACATGTCCAATTGTAGAGAACCCACCAACTTGGATCCCCATGATCTGGATAACAACATACCATATTTGGGGGGAATATCTGCGATAACCACAGCCATCAGGATACTCTTGACCGGGACCTGAGCCAGGGTAACTACTAGATCTTTTATCATCCCCATACATTTAACCTTTCTCGAATCGAAAGAGTATAGATTTCCATAGGGTCTAGTGATCTAGAGGCCCAACCTCTCCATTATAATTTTGGGCATAACATTATGTGAAGCCCTGAAGTCTAACATACAGTTATGCAGTAACTGATCATGTATATTCAGGGTGATATAGAAAGGAGCGACGTTGTCTTTGGATCCTTCAAAATGAGGACCAAAGGTGATGTTAGGTCTGTTGTCTTCTAGGTTGATAACATCAGAGTGACTTTCTGACTTAAGTGGGGTTTTTTGCTTACGATAAGTGGGTTTTTTTGCTAATTCTACCAAAGGAATCGGTATCTTAATCTTATTCAATTCATTTTCTAAACTGAAAGATGTATTTACCTTGTCCGTTTTTTTGGTTAAGACTTCCGATCTTTTTCTTTCTGATTTATTTGTCTGGATTTCTTTATCACTCGTGATCTTAGTTGAAGATGTAAATTTATCTAATGGTTCAGTTTCCTTTGTTTGGGTTTCAACTTTTTTCACCTCGGACTCTTGATTTTTAGCTATCTTTCTTTTATTGCTGGGTAACAATGTTTCTTCCAAGGGAGGTTCATGAGCTTGACCTCTTTGAAGGATTCTCTTAGGTTGGTCAGTTGAGGTGGGCTTAGTTTTAGATCTCAGATTGTATTTGGGTTGAAACTCAGCCACTATCATTCCTGTTTCTGGTTGAGATATGTAGAGGTCAGTATGATCACCTTCTTCATATTCATTAGACAGTTGAGGGGTAATTAAAGATTTCTCATAGTCTTCCCTGGTCAAAAATGGCTACGAACATTCATCACCGAAACACGCGACTTCATCTTCCGAATCTACGAAATCTTGGAGGTCATTTGCTCCTATAAAATTTTCGTTCTTTAGTGGAGCTTGTATTTTTTTATCTTCATTCTTTATTTGTCTCTGTTGATTTTGGGGATTTGGGTTTCTCCTGAAGTCCTTTTTATTTGAAGAATCGACTTTAGCCTGATCCAACTCCATCCTAGAGATTTTGTTAGATAGTTCTTTAATTATTCGGGCCATATCATCTACTCTGTCATCAGTGTATCTATTTGACCCCGAAGGACCCGATGGTTCTCTATAGCGTCTATTTTCACGGTTGACGGTTTCTACTTTAGCCTTCAATTTACCTGAAGCCATCATATTAGATTCTATTTCGACAGCATCGTCTTGCATTCTATTTAGGGTGGCTCCTCTTCTTTCTCGCAAAAGTAGTGCAAAGTCAGGTTCGAAATCTCCTGCAAAGGTTACTTTGGCCGAGGGTTTAGAAGGTTCAACAACGACTGGAATTTTATTATACAGTTTGTTAAATCTCAAAATAAATTCCATAACTGTTTCGGAGTTCTTTTTCCTTAAGGAACCGAATTCGGTAAGGTAATATAAGTGATCTTTTCTCTCTCCCCATTGTCTGAGGAAAGCATCTTCGAATGCGTCATATGTCCGAATAGAAGCTGCGGGAAGGCTCTGAAACCAAGTTCGGACCAGTCCTTCAAAGGTCTGGACAAGGAGTCTCGAATAGACATCTTCGTGCTCGATACCACAGATGTCTGCGAATTGGTCAAAGAAATTTATATGCTCGACTGCGGTTAGATCTCCCTCCCCCGTGAACTTAGGAATATTTTTGATGTAGTTTTCAGGTAAATCATGGAGGGGAACGGGTAAAACCAGGGGAGCATATCTCGCTGCTACTTTTGCAAACACCCTGGGAGGAGGGACAACATTTCCTCCACCTCCTCCACCAGGAGTGCCTCCACCACCTCCTCCGACGCCTGCCATTAGCTGGTATGTCAAATGACAACGATCTTCCTAAAGGACCCTCTTCCTTGCTTATAGATGGGAAAGTTTGATAGATCTCACTCCTAACCTTAGAGAAGTTTGGCATCAGATCTTTGGTATCAAATAGAGGACTGCAAGAAGTAGAAGGCTCTGAATGGCATTTAGTCTTTAAAAGTGGGTTTTTAGGCTTATAAACTGTAGCGGTTGACTCAAATGAGCCTCTCGCTCTTAAAAAATTTTCAGGATCATTAACAGGCGTAATTAGCTTGCCATCCGGGTTCTGTCTGGTACTCTTCCTACCAGAAGCCAGTTTATGTTTTCGTGGATTATCCAAGTGAAAGATTTAAAAGAAGACTTAAAACTATGTGCACTCTATGTTCACTATCAAAGAGTAACACTATCAATGAAATAATTTGTCGTTTTCCCAGGGAAAAGATTTCATAACTTCGCTCCCCGACAACGGCGCCAGAAAGATGTTGTTCCTAAGTCTGTACTTAAGGCTTAAAAGTACAGTGTCAAGGCATCTGAAAGTACGTTAAAGATTTATAAAAGGATTACGCTAACCTTCGGTATAGGAAACTAATGAGGATTTCTACGTTCTCGTTGTCTAGCTTCCAACTGTTCCTGAGTAGTAATATCTTGTTCAATGGTTTCCCATGAACGCTCAAGTTCTTCCCGGGTGTTAGCAGTTTTGAGGATTGTGTCAAAAAGATTTAAAGCAATGTGTGTTTGATTAGATATCCCGGGTTCAATATTCGGTTGAGTTGCAGTAGGGACAATCATCGAGGAATAGTGCCAGTATGGAAATAATTTAAAGAGATATTTCAACACTGTTTCGATTTTGGTAGAAATGCAAAGAAATTTTTACTTTAAGAATAAGATAGGAATGCAAACCGAAGGCCCTTTCCCGTAACTGTATTATTTTTCAATAAAAAGATGTGGGTGAGAGAAAAACATTTAGCTGCAGATAACGTAAGGTTCTTGTCAATAGAAAACTCACACATACACAAAAGAAGAAATTAGTATAGAAATAATTGACAATGTAAATAAATATATAATTCTGTAAATGCAAATTGGTCTTACACCGGCTGATAGCCGGTGCAGAGGAAAGACAATAATCAATTACAGAAAGATGAAATCTCTTCGCTATAGTAGTGGTCATACTAAAGTATAGCGATACACATCAATTACGAAAAGTAGAATGAAATGAAACATGAAACATAAAGAAACAAACTTGTAATACAGTTGGGACAGAGTCGAGAATCTTCAAATTTGCTTGTATTAACTTCTCAAATGCAAAAACTCTATTACAATCAATACCAAAAGGGTCCAGCCTTTTCTTCTTCCTTTGGTGATCTATTTATACAAATTTGCAGATCAGTTTAGAAACTCAACGGTTTCATAAATTCAGTTATAAATGAGAGCGAACTCACTCCATCTCTCCTACTCTATTTTCAAAAGGTGCCAGGTGCTTGTCTTTTCGTGGATTCGGTGCATATGATACATTTGTCCACAAACTGGGATACAAGATGCAAAGGTTCCGCTTGACAGCTGGCCTCAGCGAAATAACACTCTCGGGCTTACTGGGGAAGCTTATTGCCCATTTCTGCATCATTGATGTCAAGAGCACTGAGTTGTGCACTAGGTTGAATTAAATGTTTGTCAACTTGAGATATGTCCACCCTATCTACCTTAGAGATATCCGCCAAATCTCTCTCATTCTTCTCCTTCAGATCGAGGGAAATCTGATCTACATTCATTTTCCTTAGCGTCTATGAGTCACCTCCACTCTCCATTCCTAACAACTCGCCATCTATAGCATTGAAGGCTTCTTCTAATGAATTGGTTACTTTTTGGGCCTGTTCCTTCCTTAAGGTAATATTATGGTCCCAATCTTTTAACAGAATATTACCTCTAGTTTGTTCAGCGATGGTGAGTCCTGGAGAACCTGCCGAAACTCTATTGTTAGTAGCTATCACCGCCTCTTGAAAGGCGACCCAAGCAACCTCTGCATTCCTTTCTCTGACAGTCAGATTCTCTTAAATCCGATGCATCAACAGGCAATCTTCTCGAATCACTCCCACTTTGTCTAGAAGACTCTATTGTACAGAAGAGATCCTGCTCCGAATATCGATCGCTCAGGATTTAAACCCCTCAACGTCGATCACCCTGCTTTCAACAACCTCTAATTGAGCCTGCAGCTCTGTGATCATACTCCTCTGCTGACCCGCCTATATCCGACCATCTCGGATCACTGAATACGCTTGTTCCAACTTGGTTTTGAGGACTTCTATTTCCTTTTTATCACCTAGTCAGGCCAATTCTATTTCCCCACTTTCCTGACTCTTAGTGCTTTCTGCGGCCGAAGCTACTCTGGCTTCGAGATTCTTGATCAGGGGATTCTTTCTTTTGAGCTAACTTTTTAACATCCCGACCGAGAATTGATTTGCCGACGCATACGCTCCTAGCGTTCCTACTATCTCTGTGGAGAATTCCTCATTCCTTTTGTTGTTTCCATCGTTCACCACTTTGAATTTTTTTGCAGTTGATCCTTCATCCTAGTAAACCTCCCTTTTCACAACTGCTTTTCTCTTTTTGTCAAAGAATAAATCATTTGGAGGAAGTTCTTCTTCTCTGATAGGCATTAGCTCCTCACCAAAAATCCATCCTTCTTCTGTATTTCCTTGGGTTGACTGCAAGGGGGTGACAGAAGTGATGGGTTCCCCGATCTGCTTCGTTGACTTTCCTGGTGTGACGACTGAGTCCTGCTTCTTCAGAGGATCAGAAGTCTTCATCTCAGTTCCGGGATTCTGGGTTTCTGGTAGGTCTGTGTTTTTTACTTCCACCTCTAGACTATGTTCTTTGGGTGGATTCGTGGTCTCTTCTTCTGCTTCGAGATTCTTCCCATGCTCCCCTTCCTGGTGTTTTTTGGGGTTAGGAATTTGATCCTCGGAACCTTCATCATCCTTCTTTTTATCCTTGGAAATACCCAAACCTCCCAACACAGGGGGAAGGCTTCTTCGTCTATGCTCTTGGAATTTAAATACCGACACCATGTCTTCGGGTGCTAAATATCAGATCCTGACTAGCACCTCCCCATAAGATCTCGCCCCTTGGAAAATGTCATCCGAGGGTGAACACTCGTGTTCAAACTTCTTCAGCCCACAATTTGCCAAATGGTTGCTTACAATTTTCTAAGGATCGTGTTTTTTATATTCAATGGAGACCAAACTTAGGTCCTCCAGGGATGCAACCTTGTCTTTAGCATGCCTGAAATCCAATAAAGAATAAGATTTTAGATGAACAGGGAAAAATGTCCATACCTTCTTCGAATATTCTTTGAGCTCTTTACTCACCCCACCAATCACTCTTTGTCGAGCGATCTCGTGACAGGCCAGCTTGTCGGGGATGAACAGTGGTAGCGCAAGTGGGGGAACAGTAGCTCCGAACACTCTGAAATAGGAAAACTCTGTTTCTACATACCAATCAGCTATACCGCTCAGGTTTGCAGCAATGCTTTCAGAGATACGAGGTGGCGAATGACCAAAAATGGCGATGTGCAAGGGCACCATCACCCAGTTGAAAATTTCGTAAATAAATTTGTTTGCTTTATTTTCCCACAATTTGTCGTGATACTCATGTACAGGCTTTTCCATGGCTGGATTCCAAGCCCAGTTCATCAAAGGGAATGGTGTCATGGAACATATTGCGTCCATGATATACACAGACATGAAAAAATAGGATGATCTCCCGCTTTCCTTCTGCTCTCGGTACTCGGTGACCCGGTTGAACAAACTGTCTGAGAGTATCTTTGCCCAAAAATACCCAAAATATGAGAGGTACCCAAAATATGAGAGGTACCCACGCAATGTAGAAATGCGAAGTATCCTCCTTTCCGAACAGTCGCATCATTTCCACATACATATACTGTGGCTCCAGTGAAGCGATTGAATAAACACCTTGGTCGTTTGCTCTGAATTTCGCAGAGTGCGAAACCCAATCTTTTATAAATTCAGGCATGGTTTTGTCATGTTGAGTGCATTCCTTCTCTTTGAATCCCTCCAGGAATTCAGCATCATAAGTGTATTCAGATGTTGTTGGGAACTTATACATGGTTTGGATATGCTCTGGTCTAAAAGTCCCGACCGTGGTCCGTTGGTCGCTTATGATAGTTCTGGTGGGTAGGTCTATGTGATCCAATGCCCATCGGATCATGTCATAATATGGGAGCAACCGTGGTCTGGTTGCAACCCGGTGCATTCCCGATTGAACAACTATTTTGTATTTAGTGTTCAGGTCATCTTTTTCGTTATCATTGTCAACGGAGTCTGAATAATTTACCAACTCAGATTGCAGAATATCTGAAACAAAAGACCAGCTAGGGACTGAGCCACCACTCTGGGGTGAAGTGTCAGAGACATTATCCCGGCCTTGCCCTGCAACCTCGATATTCGCCTTCGCTGCTCTCCTTGGAGCCATGGCTAAAACTTGTGTTTTCGCTCTTCTGCAATAGACCTGTGTATACATGCAGAAATTAGTTCACTCGAAGAAAGGTGATCTCTGTGCGCTTATGAAAAATGTTTGAAATAAAATGAAACTCATGTATATATTTGAAAACTCTGTACTATTCGAAATAAGTCTGTCAAATCGCAATTAGAACAAATTTATTGCATAAATCCAATTTTATTTATTCGTGGATTCACCCTAATTTTTCATTAATGTCATCAATGTTTGGCGGCTTGACAGGCAGTCGGGGTATGGAGAGCAAGTATCTACCTCGTGAAAAGTGAAAACCTCGATGCGCGGGACGTATCTCATTTTATTTTAAAATTTCAAATCGTAGCGACTTAAATAATTTTCTCGCTTTTCGCTGCATCGTGAATTTCCTTTTAACATTTTGACACTTTAACTTGCGAGGCTGCGAGGGATGATTTGGGTTTAATTAGTAGTAATATCTATTTGGAGCATCGTTAATTTCCTAATCACTTTATTGCTATATCACGACTCGGAAATTCGGAGATAAGTTTATGGGAGGCTAGTACGCCGAGTCGTGAATCTGCGAGATGGCGATAATTAAGGATCAATTATGGGAAGAAAATATTAGATTCGGCGACTAATTAATCTTTCCATAATTATGTCGCAACCTCGTGAGTCGGGGTTTTAGACACTTTAACTTTATGAAGGAAAGTGCCGACTAGCGAAGTGCCAAGAACCAAATTTAACCATGGTTATTTCTTGACCAAGGTTATCACAAAAGTTATCGTGTTCTCGGCTCTCAAAGCTGTAAAAATAAAAACCTAGGTTTGACGAATGCCGAGGCACGAACTCCCGACGATGTATACTCATGAGTTAAAATTTTTACCCTAGATAATGTCTTGGGCGAAAATTAAAAATGACTTCGCCATTTCGTGACTTGGGACGTGTGAACTCAAGGTTTAAAGTATCCGAACTGTGAGACCCCAAAATAAAACAAAAGAGAGAACATACTTGCGAAAAAGGATCTGTTTTGAAAGTGGAAAAGCATTGCTATCCAGGCGACAAGATTTCAGAGTTTTAAGATCTCGGAAGGAAAAAGAAAATCCACTTTAGATTTCAAGTATCAAAAATTGAAAATTGTGCAAGGTAAAAACAAAGGCGGCTCCAACAGGAGGACAAAGATTTTCATTTAATTAATATAATAATAATGGGATTAAAAAGGGATGCATACATGGGACATGGATTAATAGAAATGGAAAGTTTGTATGGGAGGATAGAGGGAAAAAAAACAATCAAATATTTAAGGGGGACAATAAATGGGAAACATTTTATTGAATTAATTAATCAAAAGGAGAAAGGGAATTGGCACATAAGAATGGGAAGTGGGGTTTGATTGTTTGATTGATTAAAGGGGCTATATGGGTTAGGATAAAAGTGAGTGAGAGTATAGTGGAAAGGGGAAGTGGGGTTAGAGTAATTAATTAATTAAAGGGGTTACATGAATGGGTTAGGATAAAGGTGAGTGAGGGTATAGTGAAAAGGGGAAGTGGGTTTAGGATTAGGATAAGGTAGGTTTAGAGGGTTAAGAGGTATAGGGAAAAATGGTTTAGGGATTGTATGGAAAGTGGTTTTATGGCGGGTGAAGAAGAATTAATGGGAAAAGCTATTTTAATTGGATAAATTTTCTCCACGGAAATGTCACCTTATCCTATGTATGTTTTGGCCAAATGATGCCACGTACATGCCACATCTTATTGAAACTTTGCGACACGTCGGAATCTGATCTTGCCACTTGGCACCGCATGGATGGTGATTATACCTAGTAAATATAAAAAAAATTAAAAATAGAATCTAGCTCCTAAACTTTAGGAAACTCTCCACATCATAAAGGATGAATGGGAGGCCACCACCACATGTCACTGTCTAAAAATAGACACTGCTAAAAATCGAAAGTCTCTTAAATACCCTTGACTTTAGACTCATTAATCTCATCTTTTCGCAAGGGGTCCGAATATGTGATCAGAATTGACATGCGATCCCTGATGCTCAACCTCCTAAAAATAGTAAAATGGGCCACATCATCCCAAAAAAGATCCGAAATACTCTAGATGTCTCAAGGATCAATATTTTGCTCTCAGAATCTAAATCTGGGGCCTAGAGGAAAACTTGCTAAAAATAGAAATTTCTTGTATGTCACCCGGAAAGTGTCATCGGGCCTAGAATCCTACAAGGACTCATATTGTATTCTCATACTTCCCCAAACTGTCAAGAGACCCACTCAAACCATGTCTCCTAAATTTTAGCAACTTCTGTTATATGTATACATTTCTCTAAAAAATGCATGAAACTGAGTCAACTCTAACTCAGAACCAAGCAACCCTGTACCGATCATATACCTGCCTCATGTGGGAATCAACCTCATACTCAACATAAGTGCTAAACTCTGGGAAAATCTCAATATGTCGGCCAAAATACTGCATGCTAGCTCTTAACCCTCAAGATTTTCAAGAGTGAAAATCTAGGGGTTAACACATGCTCATGTGGAAACTGACTTGGCATTATCTTCCACCCTTGGCCCTTCCACAAAAACATTCTCATCTGGTATATCGGACGATCAACAATCGTTCCATTTAGTGGCCATGATCATCTCGGTTCCCAAGTTGCGCACCTATTTCCTCGGTTATATTGGTTTAATCGGAAAGTGAATTTCTCCTCGAGCTTTTGAATGGACCTTTCTAAATCCACCTTTCTGAGAAATCTAATGGTTGATATTTCTAATACCCCAAGATCGAGCCCCAATTGTAAATGTGAATGTGAATATGTTTCATAGGCTGGTGAGCCAGGTTATTATAGGCCATAAGGCTTATGTGATTATTAGGCCGGAGAGCCTAGATGCTAAGGCCATTAAGCCTATTTTTGTATATGTAAACACTCATATCATTAATAAAACACATCGTTGTGTGTATACCAACCACGATAAAAGAGAATGGGGGACTAAACACCACTAGGAAGGGAAAGGGGGGTTAAGAGCCTAGGAAAGGGGCTAAGCTAGAGGGATTATTTCCAAGGGAATATTATAATATATTCCTAAAGATTAAGGTTTGGATATAACTCATGTTATCCTAAGTTCCTTTGGGGAAAGGAATGAATTACAAGTGGATCCCATGAAGCTTCATGAAAACAAGTGTCCAATTTGGGACATGCATACAAAGAGTTTGAGCTTTGTGCATGAGGGGGATTCTTGCAGGCATTATTCCCATTGACGAGGGAGCCATTATTTCGATTCATTCCATACCCTCCATCTCTCGAAATCTCTCTCTCTCTGCACGCATGCCTTGAGGAGTAACTCATACTTCCTATTAAGGACAACGCCATGTACCTTCCCGATGGTCGTTGATGCCATATTTTGTATATTACCTTGAATTCTGTTGTTTCCATCATCGTTCCTTGTCTGAACGTGGTGTCTTCATTTCCATGTTCCATACTCAAATTTTGTGTTTTCCTTCACATTCACATGTACATGGTTGAATTAAGAGCTGGATTGAAGAAGCGGGTTGTCAGGGTCATGGGACTAAATATGCGAGTTCTCAAGCCCATGGGAAACTCTCTCCAAGTGAGAGAATTGTTGGGAATTGATTTCCCGAGGGAGCCCAACGTAGCTACAGTGCTTTGAGACTTCTTTTCTGGCATGTTGTTGAAGCCCTGGAAGGGAATTGGGGCAGTTGAAGGGTTGTTGAGCTAAGAAGGGGCACACTTCCTCGGGTGGGACAGGCATGTGAGGAATGAGAGACTGTAGACTAGTAGTTTGAGTTAGCTCCTGGGACGAAATCCTTCCTGTTTTTTGTATTGTCTCAGTTTAATCTAGGAATCACTTTACCCAGGTGGAATTTAGTTCGAGCTCGGGGGTGACCCACTACTAAGAGTTATGAGCAACGTGTTCTAAGGCTGGGAGGATCATGGAAGGTCTACACACAGTTGGTGGTCTTCTATAAAAGATAAGTATCAATTGTGTGTTCATTTGCATGTTGTGTATTTATACCTGGATTTATATTTATGGGTATTGCATGTGTACATTGCATGTATATGTTTATTGTTGTTTCCACATGAATCTGTGCATTGAAAAATATATTTGTCTATATTAAGTTATATATATATATATATTTTTGCAAGAGTTTCTGTGTGGTATAGCCCAACAGGTATAAGGCTAGGTAAGTTACAATATGGTATCAGAGCCAGGTTTCCAACACTGAGCTTGGATGGGCCGTGTAAGTTGAAATTGTAGCGAAATTTCATAGATAATTTAAGTTACAGAGTGCTAAGAGAGCGCTAAGAGAACACCTTGATTGTGTTCAGAAGATCAAGAGGTTTAGCGGTTCGATAAATCCAACATAGGAAAGAAACCACAAAATCATGGTTTTGGGCCACAAAGTTTAGATTTGGGTCGTTGGATCTATTCGGGAGAAGATAGATACCTCAAGTTGTCGTATCTATGGAAGTAGCATGGTTTTTTACCCCTCAAGTCCTTCAAAATTCGTTGCTTTGACGATTTTCAAGTCTTTTACAAAAAGGAGGAAAAATCCTAGAAGCCCAAGAGTCCTAAAGCATATCTCACTCGTATATCTCTGGGAGAATGTGGATTGTTGAATCCCTGATTGGTTTGAAAATTTGACACTCCTGGATAATTTGGTTGTGGTTGCATGGAGTAGAGTTTTCCACGAAGATACGAAGTCCAGATCCAATACAGACTGTTCGTGTTTGTGGACACGTGTCCGCAGATTAGAAAGCATTCAAGAATTCAGCATTCAGGAGATTTGTGGTGTAGAGTGGAGAAGTATCATGAAGCCGAAGCACCGAAGCTCCGGAGAGTGAATTTTTGGGAGTTCTCTAATTCAACATTCAACAGTTCATGGGTTGGGTGGTGTTCAATATAAAAAATCTCCAAAGCTTGAAGTTCTGGAGCGTCGAAGTATTAAAATCTCCAAATAGCGTATGTTCGAAAATTCGATGTTCGGGTGTTTTGAAGTGTTATAGTGTGAAGTATTCTAAATATCATCTCTGGAGAACCAAACTATTAAATATCCGAAGAGAAACAATTTGAGGATTCAACCACTTCGGTGTTCAGGGGAAATGTTGTGTTGTGTTTGAAAATCCTCTAAAGCCGAGAGTCTTGGAGCTCCTATCTACCGTGGATCTCAACCAAGAGCATTGATCATTGATTCTTGAAACCTTTGATGGTTTTTTGGTTCGGTGTTCAGAGGAAGTGAAGCATTGTGCAGTAAGATCCTCTGAAGCCCAAAGTACTGATGTCCCAGAGCATCGAAGTTATGTCGTCACCTAGGGTGACGTGGACCCACTTATGCATGCCACGTGTCAACTTGATCCATGCCTTTTACAAACCTTATGTGCCAATTGGAACTCGACATGTGTCACTCATCGATTGGGCCACATGTCATCTCCATATTTGGACACATAGCACCCCAGGTGCATAGTGCTAAGAATACCCTGACAACTCTCAAATTCAGCGTTCGAGAGTTTTCAGGTGAGAAGTTGTAAAGAACTCTGAAACGCGAAGCTCCAGAGAGTCTCTCTGGGAGTTTACCAGTTCGACATTCAGTAGAATTAAGGTGTAATAGTATAAGAACCCCCGAAGCAAGAAGCTCCAAAGTGCAATTCTGGGAGTTCTCCAATTCGACATTCGAAAGAAGTGTTATGTTATGTTAGTGAATCTCCCGAAGCTCCAAAGCAGCGGAGCCCCGAAGATCTGAAGATGTACTATGCAAGAGTTAGCTAGTTTGGTGTTTGGGAGAAATAAGATGGGAGGTAGTAAGAGACTCCAAAGCCCGAAGTTCCAGAGCCCCGAATTTTCAAAGCTTCTAAAAATCACCTTTCATTTGAGCGCTTGGTCATAGCCCATGGTCACATGAGATTGGCGGCTGAAGAAAAAGGGTTAGTGCTCGGAAATTGTTTTTAAGGATAGAAATGGGCTTAGAAAGGATCCCGTGGGGTTTTTTATTTGTACAAACCTATAAATAAGGGAAGTTATAGAATCCTATAAACCTAAAAAAGAGGATTCATCATCGGTCCAAGAGCTATTCGGTTGTAGAGAAGAAGAACAAATGTACAGGGATTACATCATCGTAAAGACAATTTTTAAATACCCATAAATTTATGCTCAACACTCAGAATTGAACACAAAGGTAGGCGTTGGAAAGGTTTTGAATAGTAGAATATAACTACTCATTCAAAAAATTGACCTAGGCAGATCAGAAGAAATAATTCTGATGCATTATGGAACCCAGAATGATTGAGATAGTGGAGGACATGGGCATAAGTGTACCTATGATCTATGAAACCCTAGACAACAAGCAAGTTGAGTTTCAGGCACATATGATTGAAGTGGAAGTAAGCATGGAAAATATTGGTTGGTGTAGCTGACTACAGGAGCTAAAAGAAAGATTAATGTGATGGTTAAGGCATGTTTGATGGACATGAATGGACTGAGCACCAAGGAAGACTTGAACATCCTACCTTTAGGTTCCTATGATTGTCTAATTGGTATGGATTGGTTGGAACAACCACATGCGATCCTAGACTATCTTAATAAGTCATTTGCTTTCCTGGATGAAGAAGGGAACCTAAGGAGAGTGCAAGGAATTCCCAGGGTAGAAATTGTTAGAGAAATTTCATCATTGCAGCTGAAGAAATATTACAGAAAAGGATTTCAAATACTTGCAGCTCATATGGAAAGGACACCTAAATATAGGGTGTCAAATATTGAATACTATGCAGTCCTAAGAGAGTTTAGACCTAGTATTAAGAAGGAGATGAAGAACTTGAGGACATAATGTGATGTCAAGAATATCCCACAAGATGATTAAAGGCGAAGACTAAATAATGTTAGGATATGAATCTAGGTACAACCATGAATTTTGGGAATCAACTACGGGAAATCCACTCATGTTAATCAAGGTGCTCAATGGAATTTGGGTATAAGAGTAGTTCATGTAGTGAATGATGTAGTGAATTTCCATTCACTCTAAAGGATTCCAATGTACAAATAAGGAAGTAGGGTGTGGACATATCTTCTCTAAAAGATTGATAGGTTAAAATGCTATTTTTATGATAAAGAGAAACAATGAGTATATTTGGAGATAAGATGTAACATCTCCAAGGATCAGTCCTACAGTTTGGAGACAACACCTTCATTATTTCTATCAGAGTGCACAGTGGAAGCATGATATGAAGGACATCAATATGGCATGATAGAAGTTGATTATGAAAGTTAGTTTGAAATGAGATGGGTCAAGACAGAAGGAAGTAATGGTCATGTTAGCTCCCAAAAAGTATTGGTAACATTGAGTCATGAAAGTGATTTTATTCTTTGTTTTCTTGATCATTTAGCATAATTTGATGTCTCATTGAGTCTAGTCATTAATATTTTGGTCATGTCAAATAAATGATAGGTGACTAAATGGTCATGTTAGTGGTTTTCCTAATACATAGGTCAAGTCATCCAAGCTTCTAAGAGTCAATATCAGCTTGTCAACATCATTTAGAGGTCATCACAAGTCATCATTACACTTAAAATTGTGAATTCACATGTATTTTGTGATTATCTTTCACATTCATGAATTGTCAGTGCAAACAGACCAATTTGTATAAGGTGTGCTACAAACTCGTCTTGAATTGTCAGCACAAACAATTACTTTTACATTGCCTGCGCTGCAAACTCGTGGGAAGTACTTTGTTTTCGTATGTCAACATTCTTCAAGTATAAAAAGTGTTTCAAGAAGGTATTCAAAAGGTTTTTTAACCATTATTAATCTTGTGATCCCTCTTGTACAACTATTGCTCGCCATCAAAGGAAAAGAAAACCAAGGTTTGCATACATTCAAAAAAGATCTTATTTGTTAGGGTTTTTTCTCACGTTTTCTTGTGAAGAAACAACTGTAGCAGGTTATCAGTTTTATCATGACACCAAGGAAATACCTCATTCCCAAGAAAAGGTCAGGCTCCCTAGTCATATTCAAGCCTACATACACTTCCTTAATTGAGAAAGATCCTAACCGTGTGGACTCCTTCAAATGCATGGGATGATGGAGGTTTTGCCAGAAACTGCAAGGACACCATCTGGAGGTATCAAGGGACTTTGTATAGAACTACAAGGAAGGCAAGACTCAGGTTGGCCCTATAGAAATTCAATTGACAGCTGATTTCATAGCATAGGTAACTGATATTCCAAGATCAGGAGAACTCTGGTTCAAATCCAAAAAGCTAGAGAAAGAAGATTGGTGCCAGGATATGCTTAAGACTGAATTCAAAGAAGTTGATTTGATAAAGGGAGTGCTAAGGAATTGTCTGCTAGAGGAGTATGACCAACTGTTATTCATCATACAATGTTTCTTCAGTTGTGACGGGAGATATAGTTGGGTTCTACAATACCACTTCAAACTGCTTCTCCATTTCACTGGTAAGAAAGAGATTGACCTGTCCTACATTCTATTTATGATTTTACAGAGGATGATTTCAGGAGCACATGGAAAACTGGAGAAACTTGAGAAATCTATCTTCCATCATTCCCTAATTAAAATCATAGTTATGGAGCAATTGAAAAGGGAGGGTAAGGATTGGTCTACTTTCCTATTTATTTCTTATTATCAAGTAGATCTTCCTACCTCTCCTCCCAAGAATAAGAAACCAAGAAAGCAATCTGTAGGTTCATCTTCAGCTGCAACTTCTGAAGTTCCACAGTCACCTATTGCCCATGTCTTCAAAGAAACCTTACCCATTCAGATTACCAAGAATGATAAGGGAAAAGGAAAGGCTAAGCAGAGTTCTATAGAGGAAAGGGAAGAACAGTTTGTTGAACTTACAAAGATGGAGATTGATGAAGAACTACTAGGGTTGAAGAAAAAATTTGATATGACAACTCTAAGGAGATCTATAAGAAGTAATTTGGTCCTAGAGACAATAGTTTAAGAGCCTCTTCAATAGGTTGAATCCAGTATACCAAGAACTAGATGGTATAAAAGAGAAGTTTCCCCTTTGGAGAAAGAAGTAATTCAGGTCATTGAACAACTCAAGGAGTCCCCCTTAACACCTGTACAAATGAAAGGTGAAGGAAGCAAGCATGCAAGAAACAAGGATAAATATGCAGAAGCACAATTGGAAATTCAAACATTGAAAGAAGAAAACCAGAAATTGCAGGAGAGAAACAATGTGCTAACTCAAGTTATAAAATGGCACATGGCTGATCTAGTTGAGAAAATTACTCAGTTCAAGAAGGAGGTCAGAAAGAAAGACGTACAAAGAATAAAGTTGGTGATAATGTATAAGAAAAACCTCAGCCTAAGATCAAGCAACAGGAAATTATCAGAAGATGTATACTTGGCAAAGAACATGTTGAGAAAGAAGATTTTGGCAATCTTCTTGAAAGAAACGTCTTCATCCAGCACTGCAGATGAATATAGTTAATTGATGATGCCAGGTTTATTCTTCAATTTTGGTGTATGACAAATTTTACTGTTCATTTTGGTTCTCAACAAGTTGGACAATGATTTTGCATTTTTTCATAAGATAGTCATAAATATAAAACGTTATGTTTTGGTTTCATTAATGGTGTATATTTGGTTAGTTTCCCAAGGGAAAACATAGAGGATTGAAGTTTTAAGGGCTACACAGGTTATATCATGAATTATCAGATCTAAATAAACTTCTTGCAGCACCTATCTCACTCTTCAAAGTAGTTGTTCACTCGATGTGTCCTAAAATAGTCTCCTACAACTAGTTTGTATCGCAAAACAAGTTTCCAGAGTGTATTGCACTACAAACTCGTCAAATTCCTGTGTGTGAAAGATTTCGTCAAAGATCGACCTGATTTTCAGCAGTCAAAGATTGGATTAGTGTTCCATTTGTTAGAGTTCGATGATGATGGTTTATTATCCATTAGGAAGCTCAGGTGGAGCTAAAGTCTTGGGATTAGGATGGGATACCTATCCCTTGAAAATAAGATCTGAAATCCTATCTTTTGTAATCTTTTAGATTTGTTTTTAACAAGTGTTATTGAGATCCATCCTTGGAGGATCTGACAACCATACCGTAAACACCATTTAATCCCATAGAGGCATCATTGTTCAAGAGGTTCGACTTTGGATATTTGGCTACTATTCATGTATGAGAGACATTTTTGAAACATATTGAAATAAAAGCTTCTTTCACTGTATATTCTTCAGACTTCCATCTTCTGTCTTTTCTATGCATATGAGTGAATGTTATATGCATTTATCTATGTTTATCTAATGACAGATAATTGTCATATTGTCTCTTCATTGATTCACAAGTATTTTTTCCTTTTTATAGCTAGCCATTCATATATGCCTTGTGTGTGTGTGTGTGTGTGTTTCTGCTAGTATGATAAGCATTCTTCATATATTCACATATTGATACAACTTTATGAACAAGTAGAGTTGAAAGCCTTTTATGTTTGAGTGTATCCATGTGTGTTTTGAGTGAATGAGAGCATATCAAGTCATCCAAATTCATCCAATTTTTACCTCTTTCTAAGCATTTGATTAAGTTACCAGGCTCTCTTGATCTACAACCTAGAGGAGTGAGTGATTATGATGGGATACCTATCCCTTGAAAATAAGATCTGAAATCCTATCTTTTGTAATCTTCTAGATTTCTTTTTAACAAGTGTTATTGAGATCCATCCTTGGAGGATCTGACAACCATATTGTAAACACTATTTAAGCCCATAGAGACATCACTATTCAGGGGGTTCGACTTTGGAGATTTGGTTACTATTCATGTATAAGAGACATTTTGGAAACATATTGAAATAAAAGCTTCTTTCACTGTATATTGTTCAGAATTCCATCTTTTATCTTTTATATTCCTGTGAGTGAATGTTATATGCATTTATCTATGTTTATCTAATGGCATATAATTGTCATCTTGTCTCTTCATTGATAGATTAGACTCACAAGTATTTTTTCCTTGTTATATACGGTCATTCATATATGCCCTGTGTGTGTGTTTCTGCTAGTATGATAAGAATTCTTCATATATTCACATCTTGATAAAAATTTATGAACAAGTATAGTTGAAATCCTTTTATGTTTGAGTGTATCCATGTGTATTCTGAGTGAATGAGAGCATATCAAGTCATCCAACTTGATCCAATTTTTACCTCTTTTTGAGGATTTGATTAAGTTACTAGGCTCTCTTGATCTACAACATAGAGAGACTCCTGGAGTGATAACAGTTCCATTAAGAAAATCCAAGTGTTGATATGATCAGTCAAGGAAAGGATAAATCAATTTTCTTAAATAAATAAATTAGTGTTAAATATCCAAGCTTAATCTAGGAGCATGATTATAAATGTAATTTGGTCATGTAGGAGTTGGATCAGAGGGATACAAGTAATAGTGGAATACTGAAAAATCAATATCAACATAATATATGGGTACACGTGTGAAAAGTAGATAAGAAAGATCCTAGCATGGATATCTCAAGTCAATAAGAACTTCAAAAATAAATGAATTTCTAAAGAGGAATCAATAAGGAACCATAAAGAAGAAAATTGTTCTACACTTGGTATAGAATGAAAAGGAGATGGTACCTGACAAGAATCCATCTCAAGTGGAATAGATACATGAGTGACATTCCTGAAGGTTGGAAGTATCACTGGAAATTATGATGATAAATTAAAAGAAGTGTTAATTACTCCCAGTTAATTCTATTTAGTTGGTGAGGAAGGCATATGTGCATCTTTATAGTATGCTAGAGATTGGATATGCAAGTCAAGTTTGAGGCTAGTTGTCTAAGAAAGAAAAGAGAATGGTGCAAGAGACCTCAAGTGATAAAGTATTCATTCAGGAAAGGGATGAAGTAGTTCAGTCCTGAAAAGTAAATGGATGTTGAATATCCAAAAGTCTATAAGACAACATGGTTGGAATTGTAATTTTTTCATGTGTGAGTTGGGTTATATGGATCTAGGATATAAATGAATATTGAAGGTTAATTTCATCTTAGTATTTAGCTGGAAATGAAAAAGTATCCAAGAGTGATTTGGCTAGAAAGTGATCAAGGTAGCAACAATCATGTACAATTATTATAGTGAGAGCACAAGAAGATTCAGGAATCCGGGAAGAATTGAAGACTTCCGGGATTAGCAAGGAAAAGTGAAATAGGGAGAAATCATTTGATATAATTATTGTAGAAAAAATCATGTTATGGCTTATTGCATAGACATACACAGAAAGAGAGAATTCTTTCATGTTACATGTGTTGCTACTAATGTTCCAACATATGGAAGGAAGCAACAAAAAGATGAAGTGTTGATTATAAGACTGATAAGAGAGGAATGGGAGCTTCTATTTTCATCAACTAACCATATAGCATGAAATATATTTAATGGGAACTATGCAAGTGTGATTTCTATGTGTTCTTATTTCATAATTGATGAAGGGAATTTAGGTAATAATATCCTCAGCCAGATTTATTTATAAAATCACAGTATTGTATTATTTAAATGCACAAATGGGAATAAGATACCACTAGGTGTGGTAAAGGAGAGAGGCCTGTAATAATTATCAAATCTTCTTAGTTTTGAATGCATGCACTGACATCATAGCATGTCATGTTAATTTGGTTATGAGGTAATAATCAAAGCAATAAAGGGTATGAACTTGTTATAGGAATGGATGCCAAAAATGCTAGTCATGTATGAGACCATGACATGCTTGGTTATGGAAAGGCTATGTACCACATTATGTCCAATGAACTTCCTACCTTTAAATAATACTTGGACTGCAAACTTTTTTCTAACACTAATGAACACCACAAAATTATATTCTTGGTATAATGTTTGGGTCAAAAAGGAAGGCATCCAAACAATTGAGAAGACAATAGGAAGTGTATAGAGAATGTGTCAAGGCATTGCACAGACTTCCAATTTACCAATGGTGAGATGCATGACTTAGATATAGAGAATCATGAAAATAAATGCAAAAGTGCATTGAATAGATATGCATTGAGAGTTGCACTCATGCATAGTAAGTAGTAGAGTTGCACTTATGCATGATAGAATTGTCATGCTTAAATGCAGTTTTTGTAAATGCATGCATATATGTTATCTAATGGAACTAAATATACTAACAATTGAAATGTTACAAAATGATGGAGTAGAGAACATTTCAAGAGTTGTTAGGACATTGCAACAGGAAATTTGTGAGTCAAGTAGTCACATGAGTATTGAGTACAAGGCATTTTCTGTTCAAAAAATAGAGTAAGGAACTGACTGATATTAATGGTGAACATGCATAGGCATAGAATGATAATTCATTCTATTTAATAAATGGTTTGGTAGTTGTGATTGAATTGTTAGTTGTAGACAATTATAAGATAACTTTGTAAGGTTTTGGTACATATTACAATGAAAGTATGATGTATAGGAAATATTGACAATCTATTGGTTGAATGTAAGATAGAAGCACTGCAAGAAAAATGGTATTCAGTATGGTGCTTGTTGAAATCAAGAAGGAAGAATGCATCCTACTATTGCAACAGCCATGAAAAAATATGAAATAGAATTTCATATTTTGGGAAAAGTTGAATTCCTTATGAAATAAGTTTTAGTTTCTAAATGAATTTTTCATAATGTTCTCTCATGATAACTGCATGTGTGTGACATAGATGAGATAATGTTGATTAAATTGGAATTCTTGGAAAGAACAACTATTGTTGAACACACAAGAGCCCTATAAATGTTGAACCTTGGTGGGGTTCTAATAATGAGTTGGCACTCACCTTGTGTGTGAAATCCTTGGCAATATGGATCATTGAAGGACTATGTAGCAGTGAAGGGATGCTTGAGTCTGGAAAGGTGAGTGCAACAAGGAAGAGGCAACACAAGAGTTCTTATGGAATTGTAGCTATCATAATGAAGGTATGTCAAGTGGAACAATGAGATGAATTATTTCTTGAAGAAACTATATGGAATAGATAAAATGACTTCCATCTACAGTATGAATACATGAAATGGTGCTTGAAATTATAACACAATGTGGATAACAACCTTCCAATCGAAAAAGATTTGATATTTTTGAAGCATTTTGAATTGTTCATGGTATATAATGTGTTGGAGTTACTTTTCACACACCTAGGATTTCTTTTTCCTAAGTTTTTTATTTGTTTATTAGTCATAATTAGTCATTATCCAATCTCTTATATTTTAGGAGAGAATATTCCACCTAGAGATTATTCTCTTTCAGTTCACACTTCAGTTTGACTAGTTGAGTTGAGTTTAGATGTTGCATTGGGATCATCACCATGCAACATTGGGATCATCACCATGTTAATTAGACCTTGCCTTG
>JZKD02S0200296.1:390216-401074 GCA_000966675.3 Picea glauca | reverse complement strand
AATGTGATTAGCTAGAGTATCTATGATTTGATTTAAACTCCTAGGAACATGAACATATGTGATATAATCAAAGTTGTGTTCCAAGAGACGTACCCTAAGGAATCGTCGGTGTAAATTTGGATCCTGAACCCGATATATTTTGTTTAGCTGTGACACAACCAGTTGAGCATCTAGATAGACCCGGAGATGAGAGATACCCAATGACAAAGTGTCACAAAGCAACTCAATAACTGCACTATACTCAACAACATTATTCCTGGTGTCACCTAAGCATATACCTCTGAAAGATAACAACTGACCATGTGGTGTAAAGATTACCCAAGCTGTGGAGGCAAGCCTCCGCATGTGTCGACTAGCACTGTCCGCATACCCAACGAACACCTTGGACTCCCTTGACATCTGCCATATTGACGAAAGATAACATCAATGACACGTCCATAACACTTTTTAAAAGAAATGTAAAAAAGTAATAGTACAAAGACTATACATATGTTACAAAAAGTTACCCACAATGACCTTTCTATGAGTAATACTTCTTTAGGTAGAGCCCATTTCTAGGTTCCGCCAAAGCATTCCCTTCAAAATCGACCAAACGATAAGCACCCTTTTTTAACACCTCCTTAATAATGAAGGGTATGAACCACATGGGTTTAAACTTTCCTGCCCCCAGGGGGTCCTTATCTTGGTCATAGACCAGGACAAGGTCACCCTCAGAAAAAACCCGAGGATGAACGGACCTATCATATTGACACTTGAACTTATGTTTATGAGACTCTTTGGCCAAGGCCGCATCGTGACATTGTTCGTCAAGCTTCTCAAGGTGTACTAACCGTTCTTCAAGCTGAGAAGTGTCTGGCAATAACTGTACTGCCAATTTTAGAGATGGGATTTGACATTCGATGGGTAAGACTGCCTCCATCCCGTAAACGAGTTGGAAAGGTGAGAAACCGGTTGCAGTCTTAACAGATGTTCGGTAAGCCCATAATGCCGAGTATAAAATCAAATGCCAATTTGATTTGGCTGAGGTGATAGTTCGTTGTAGAATTGTCTTAAGCGTTTTGTTTACAGCTTCCACCTACCCATTGGCTTGGGGGTAGTAAGGTGATGAGTGTTCCTGTTGTAACCCAAGCTTTGACGTTAACTCAATCATCATTTGATTCTGAAAGTGACTTCCATGGTCAGTGACAATCTCTCTCGGGACACCGAACCTTGCTATAATTTGGCTGAATAAGAAGAGAGCTGCAGTCTCTCCATCATCTTTAAATGTTGGCATAGCTTCGACCCACTTAGTGAAGTAGTTGACAGCTACGATGATATAGTGATGCCCCCTTGATGACGGGGGGTTGCATGTAGTGTAATAAATCCCCCATTTAGTGAAGGGACCAACTGTGATGACAGGAAACATGGGAGTTGGATGTGCCCTCATCTTCCGAGAGAAGATTTGGCACAGATGGCACTTCTTGACTGACTCGATACAATCTTTCATAAGTGTGGGCCAGAAGTAACCTGCTCGTAAAATATTTTGGGTTGTTGCCAACCTAGATAAGTGACCACCACAAGTTCTTGTATGACAATCATTGATCACTATGACGGCCTCCTCATGAGTGAGACATCGACGCAAAACACAATCTACACCTCTCCGATACAACGTATCATCGAGTATGAGATAATTCTTAGCCTGATGGAGTATCCGTCGAAGCTCGTCACGAGAAGAAGAGGTGGGGCACTTCAAAGTCTGGAGATAGATCAGTATATCTCCGTACCAGGGGTCTGGATTGAAATCAAAAACATATCCCCCTGGATAGGCGATTCCTCAGGCACAACGTCACCTGACTCAACCGGTAGTTCCGAAATAAGTTCTGCGAAGACCAATGACTTCTTGGACTTGGCTGAAACGAAGTCTAAGTCAAATTCTTGGAGGATTACCATCCATCTATTGATTTTTCTGCCGATAACTCGTCGTGTCAACATGTACTGGAATGGATTCACAACAACAACGATGGTGGTCTTGCGAAACAAAACATAGTGACGGAACCGTTGAACAGAATGAACTGCTGCCAATGCAAGTTTTTCGAGATGGGAATAATTAAGTTTCGGTCCTACGAGGACTCGACTCAGGTAATAGATCACGTATTCTAAAAATGAATCATCTTCCTGAACTAAAACCATGCCTATGGTAGACTCTGTGGCAGCCAAATACAAAAGGAAAATTTTGTTATAATTAGGTGGCTATAGCAGAGGTGCAGTTGTGAGAGCGTATTTTAATGCATCAAAAGAGCGTTGAGTGGCTTCGTCCCAGAAAAAGGGAACATCTTTCTTCAGTAAATGCATAAATCCCTTGGTGATTTCGGCATAGTTGGAGATGAAGCATCGTAAGAATTTTGCCTTGCCTTGAAGACTTTGAAGTTGTAAGATTGTACATGAGGGGGGCAAATGGATTATTGCCTCCACCTTAAGAAGATCGACCATGATCCCCAATGTTGAAATGATGAAACCTAACAAACGTCCTGACGTGATGCAAAAGCTGCACTTGTTGGAATTCAAGCGAATCCTGTAGTAGCGACAATGTTTGAAGATTAGTCTAACGTGTGTAGGATGATCCTTTCGCTTACGAGAGCGTGATGATAAATCATCTAGATAGGCCTTGACTATCTATTTGAGGTCATGAAACACAAAAGACATAGCCCGCTAGAAAGTGGCTCCAACATTCTTAAGGCCAAAAGGCATATTACGATAGGAGAAAGTACCCCATGGACAAATGAATGTCGTTTTGTGTTGTTCCTCCGTTTTGATTTGGATTTGATTATATCACGAAAAACCATCCATGAACGAAAAGGCTTCACAACCGGTGCATTCATCAATGATCTGGTCGATGAATGGGGTTGGAAAATTATCTTTTGGACATGCCTTGTTCAAATCACGGAAATTAGTACATACACGAATCATGCCTTGTTTTTTATTGACCGGCATGGGGTTTGAAACCCATTGAGTCAAATGGATAGGGTAAATGAACCCTGCCTTGAGAAATTTCTCAACCTCACTCTTGATGGTTGTTTCTTTCTTAGGATTGACTGGACAAAGTTTTTGTCCAATAGGCTTAGCATCCGGATACGTTGTGATTTCATGTTCAACTATTTCCGGATCGATGCCTAGCATTTCCTAATAAGACCAGAAAAAAATGTCGTGGAATTCTTTGAAAAGATCCGTGTAAATTTGAATCTCTTTAGGGGAGCAATCCGCTCTGATGAAGAAATTCTCTACGACGCCAGGGTTTTGGGAGATATTGATAGGTACAGTTTCAGCAATAGTCACCATATTTCCCTCAGCATAAATTTCCTGTGTAGCTAAGAGGTTAATAGGACATGGTTGATCTCCTGTCATGGTAATAGTGAATTCTCCTGCTGCGATTCGGTTTAACTCTGGGAGGAAATATGATCTGTGATGAAGATATTCCTAAGGTTTGTTCGGACTAGTCATCGCTTCGATCACTGCTTCATCGGAAGGCAAGACTAAGTCTAATGAATCGGTGGTAGTAAGAGAACCATGAGCCTAGATAGGCTCTAAAAGTGGATCCAACTCTTGTGCGGGAGTCGGATCAGGATTAGCTGAAGCTTGCTGGAATAAAGAGTACGCTACTTCAGCGGCCGACAAGGGAATGGACATGTCGGAGTGCCCTGTCTCATCCACCATGGATGATGGGGAAGGAAGAATCCACGGATCCGTAAAATAAGTCGTGAAGAACGATGAAACTTGAAAAATCTCAGCCTTGTGGTGATTCGATATAAAATTGACATCGTCATGAGGAGGTGGGTAATCGAAAGTACCCATCAAGGATGGGCACAAACCAAATCCTACGTTAACGACACTAGCTTGAGGATTATCAATCATGGGAACCGTGGATGCCCCTAAAGATGGGTTAGGTCTAGAGAAGGATAATTGATCAATGGTCACTATCCGACCCTCATGTGGAAACAATAAGACTTGAAAAAGTGTAGCAGCCATAGCTTGCATAGCATAAGTCCAACTCTGACCTAACAAGAGATTATAGTCGAGGGGGGCATCGACTACCTCTACTTCAACGCACACAATCTTCCCTCCTAACTATATAGGGAAAGAAGGAACGATGCCATGTGGTCGGAAAGAACGACCGTCGAACGTAGTGAGGAGAGTAGGTGATGGAGACAAAGCGGGCTGACCAATGGCCTTCCAACATGCTAATGACATAACGCAATTCAAAGTGCCCTCGTCGACCACCGTGCAGAAGATATTTTGTGTAAAAGTTTTCATAGGATGAGCCACTACTATCTGAAACACGACGTGGTAAGGCAGACGAGGTTTTAAGTCGGTTGTATCTAACATGATAGTACTTGGGTTAAAAGTCTCAGTAGAGCCTAAAGCAGTCAACAAGGCTTTCCTCTGAGTAGGGAAGATTTGGAGGACTTCCAAAGTGGACATCGCACAAGGGGTTTGTGATAAGTCCTCCACCACAGAGTAATTCTGGGTGGCTCTTACGTTTGGGTTGTGAGAAGCTTTCTTAAATGCACCCTTAGGAATGCGTGTCATTGTTTCACCCAATGTCTTCTCGATCTATAGAGGAAGAGATGGGATCTCAACTTCTTTACCCTTCTCAGAGGCGCTTGGTTTACTATAGTCATGTGCTCCTGTCGTTATTAAAGAATCACCCCTAACCATATATATGTTCGCGGATGAGGAATTTTCTGGGGGAGGGCAGGTTTCTTGGTTGCCCCCTTCGGCACTTGTAGAGGCTTGAGTTAAATTTTGCCCATGTTGAAAGGGATTAGTCAACACAGCCTATTGTTACTGTGTGACAAACTTCTGGGCCTCTACAAGTCGAGAACATAGATGGGTCGGGTGGTCTTCCACACACAAGTTGCACAGATACCTCGCCTTCTGTTTTTCCATGGTGCCCTCGCCAGCATTATCAGTGGGTTTTTTCTCCCCCTTACCCTTCTTTCATTGTTTTTTCTTCCCTTCAAGCTCTTGGGTGGCCTTTGGGTTATTCGTCTGCACAGAGTGTACTTCCGACGTTTGGGTAGGAGGAGCAGCCAAAGAAGTAGTCTAGCTAGCCGTTGAGTGTTGTATAGATAACTGTTGCAATTGATTTGTCAAATTCTCAACGGGCTTGGTTTGTGCTGAACCAACAATACCATCGGCATATGGTCCAACTCTCTATCAATTTTTTCCAGTATCGATTGTGGTGCATCTGGCAGGATGTTGTACAATAAACCAGACTGAGAATAGATGAGCTCAAACTGTTGAGCTCTCATGATGGCATCTTCTTTAGAGAAAACTCCTGAAGTCGTGACATCTTTGGATAATTGTGGGACTAAATACTTAAGGAACCACTCAAGAAGGAATGCTGGTGGGACTGGTACTTTGATTAGACTCTTTCGACGTCTCCACTCTCGGATATGATCAGAGATATGGTTCGTTGTTGTCTGTTCGAAATTAGCAAGAAGCTCTGTGCTAACGTCGTATCTCACATGTAACTGGAAATGGTTAAGGAAGGTCATCGCTAGTTCGCCAAAAGAAGAGTATCATGAGCGATTGAGCTCGATGTACCATTTCGCGGCACTCCCGATAAGAGTGCATTGAAACAATCGCAACTGGACGGAGTCATATTTCAATGAGTTAGATGAACACCAAAGATGGAAGGTAGTCACGTGATCACCTGGATCTTTGTTAGGCTTGGCCTCGAACTTTGGAATGTCCGAAGGAAACTTCGTTGGCATAGGTGGCCAATGGGGATTGTGACAAATAGGATCATTTAACAACCTTTTCAAATCTGGCAAGTGTAATGTCGCCAGGAATGGAAGTTTGGGTTGCTGTTGATAGCCTGGGAAAAAGGGTACTGGAGTTTGACTGGCACCAGGCTGCCAGGAAAAGTTTGGCTGCTGGCATGGATTCTGGTAGAAACCATGGCCCTAACCAGCGTAAGGATTTTTCATTTGTGGAGACATCATTGGCTAATTCCCCATAAAGGACAGAGGATGTTGGGCATGCATCGTGTTTGAAGGACTTTGGGAAGGATTACCCCATGCCGGTCCTGATGGGAGAGGCATAGAAGTTTGTCCAGGGTTCCATTGATTGTGGAAAGAATTACCCCAGAATGACATTCCTGAGGAGGGAATGGATCCTTGTCCTGAGTTCCAAGGTCCTATGATATGTGCCCCTGGTGCAGGAATAGTACCCTGCACTGGAGTAGACTGTCCAAAAATGGGAGTGCCCCCATATGGGAAAGTGGTGGATGCGAAAGTTTTGTTACCAAACATCCCGTTCCAAACAAACGGTGATGAACCTACTGGCATAGTTTGTGCAGGTGTTCCTTGACTCCCGGCTCCAAATGAACTAGTGTATGCAGGTTGCCCGGCGGACTGCTGATGCAGATCACCAAGCGAAGGGGACAAAGGAGAGATATGACCTCCAGCGTAAGGAAAAGCGTTAAAATGGACAGGATTTCCCCCAAGTTGACCTTAGAGAGGAGCGTTAGAGCTCCCTTCCCCCAGACCCAAAGTCTGTAAAGTGGAGTAAGTGAGTGCAGGACTGGTACCCAAACTAGGCATACCGTATGAAAATGGAGGGCCTGTCGCACTAGGTGTGAAGGGAGTTGTGGTCGCCGCTATAGATGGGATCGGTCCACTGTGCGATGTAGTTGCGGCCGAGATCGTAGTGGCTTGGAACGACGATGGAAAGTTAGGAGATGCTTCTCCTGTGGTAGCAACGGTGGTGGGAATGGAAGAATTCCCAGAGGAAGTAACAACATTTGGTTCCATAAATGTGTGAGGCACTGACAGGCATTCGTAAAATTGGATTGATACAATGACCGATGACCAAGTATCAAATATCAACTAAGAAAAAACAGGCTAAGGATAAGAGGCCCTAACCTACTGACTGTGTGACCCTAGACTCAAGCACCTGAGAGGAACACTTCTCACCACAAAAGGGGATGATTTCCCCACCCTGATTGAAAAGAAGCCTGTCAAGCACGCTACTGTCATTGAAACAACACGTGTGCAAATGCATGTTGAGCTACAATAGAGCATGTGTACTCACGGGCTTCACTTGCACAGGCCGCGTGTATGTATAAAATCTAAGAAAAAACTAACACAGGCAGCCCAGACCAGGAAGAGGCCTTCGGTATTGATAACTAGGGTCTCTTAAAGGCTTGGATGCTTCTTCTTAATAGAAAAGAAAAAAACAAATTGCAAGGAATAACAAAATGCAATAAAGCAAACTGAGACAAGACTATGAACCAGCAAGACTTAGACAAGATCCAGAAAGCCCCTTGAGAATGTATAATTCTAATAGGGAAGAGGAGGACTGCCTCTCAAGCTCTTCGAACTCCCACATGCTACTGAAACCTCTACAGAAGGCATTCAAATGCGAGCTATAGAAGGTTAGGGTGTGGGAACACGTGTGCAGGCCTTCTGCAGGATGCGTGTACCTCTGTGTGTCCTAAAAATTGTCGTCAAACAATAGTTAGGGAAAACTGGTATAAAGAACCAGGCTCCCTGCTAGCTCAGGCCTTACTAAAAAAGATAGACAAAGAAACAGAAAATCTAATCTCTTAAACTACCCACAAACTCAACTAAATCCGAAAACCCTAAAGAGTATCTTCCCCAGTGAAGTCGCCAATTCTGTTGTTGGGAAAATTACCCTACAGACTAGCAAACTAGGGTAAAACTTGCATGCATATTTTGACCATAAATAAATGACTTTTTAACCTACCACCCAAAACGTAAACCCCTCTTTCATGATACATGCATGGAAAGGAACTACTAACCTTTTTACTGATGTTTGGTGTAGATCATACATTGCGCTTTGCCCGCCTACTTGCGCTGCTCCTTCCGAAGTTAACCTGCAATCAAGACAAAACACTATGCATGCATGCTACTTTTCTACTTGAGGGTTAGAAATTAAGCATAAATTACATAAATCATAGATAACTCATGCATTGGGACGGGAAAAGTATTCTTTTATTATTTTCAAAATGAATAAACTTACAATCAAAGTCAAGACCGACCACTGCTCCTTGATCCTGATCCTGGGCTCCTCCTCTTCTTTTGTCCTCCAACTACTTTGTGTTAATTCTCCTTAGGTTTGAGGAAAGGATAAAGGGTTGGGACAAATGGATTCGGCAAATGGGATGAGTTTCTTCGCTATTTTTTTCCTCCTTTCAAATAGTACCCCTACCCCTTCTTTTATAGGCTAAAAGGAGCTAGGGTTTTGGATGAACTCTTGGCCATGCATGGCCTGGAGTTTTAGTTAACTGACCCATAAATTTTTGTCCCATCAACAACTTTCCTGTTTTTGTTCTTTGTTAGGTAAACATGGGCTGTAGTAGGCCTGCCAGCGTTCACCCGCATGCAGTAGTGGGTTAGGGCGCGTGTACCTTTGCCCAAGAGGATTTTTAAAGAGGTTGTTCAACAAATGTTTTGGTAATGAAGGTATATGAGTTGGCCTGATGCCAGGTAAGCATGTGTGGTGCAATTTAGGGTTATAATAGGCAGGGATTCAGTTGCAACATACAATTCCCTACACTCCGCAACAAAACGGAGTTGCTGAGAAGAAAAACAACTCTCTAAAGGAGATGGCATCTTGCATGTTGCATGCAAAGTCACTACCACATAGACTATGGGACGAAGCACTTAAATGTGCAACATACATCTAAAACAAATCTCCTCATAGATCTGTCAAGGATAAGACCCCCTACGAGGCTTGGAGCGGCCTCAAACCAGAAGTGGCCCACTTTCACATTTTTGGTTCACGTGCATGGGCCCGAGTTCCCTATGAAAAGAGGAAGGCACTTGATCCACAGAGCACTGAATGCATTTTTTTTGGATACCTCGACGGTGTGAAGGGATATCGGCTTATTGATCTTTCCTCAGACCGAATCATTATTGAGCATAGTGTCCAATTCGAGGAAAGTGTCTCGAATGTACCTCAGCAGTCGCATGCAGACACCTTCACTCTTCCACTTCTCTGAGATGATGGTCATGCGCATGCTGAGTATTCTTTAGATGAGAGTTCTAATTCATAGGAATCAGATGATTCATATTCAGAGTCAGTACATTTAGATGCAGAGTCAAAGCATCCAGATGTAGTTGTTGAGACAGAGCAGAGGCCCAAGTGGGCACATACTACTCTTCAGGATGAAGGGGACCTCATTGGTGATCCAACTAATACTAGGAGGACTCAATCTGATTTTGAGGAGCCTCCTATTGCACTCACTGCCACTAAACCATTTCCTTCTAGGAATATTTTCTTGGTTCAATATTCAGATCCGCAGTCTTATGGAGAGGCTGTTGGAAATCCCTTTTGGGAATCCGCCATGCGGGAGGAGTACAAATCCCTCCTTGAGAACTAGACTTGATATCTGGTTCCCCTTCCTTCCGAGAGGAAACTTGTCAAATGCAGATGGTTCTACAGGAGGAAAAGAACAGTAGATGGATATATCAGCAGATACAAAGCCAGGCTTGTCGCCAAAGGCTTTTAGCAGGTTCATGGTATTGACTATGATGAGACCTTCGCTCCAGTAGTGAAGATGGATTCCATTCAATTGGCCCTTGCCATTGCAACAACCAAGGGATGGGAAGTCCATCAGATGGATGTGAAGAATGCATTTCTTCATAGTGATCTCTTTGAGGAGATCTACATGGAGCAACCCCAAGGATTTATGTAGGACTCATCTTTGGTCTGTCGATTGAAGAAGTCACTTTCTGGCCTCAAGCAGGCTCCGAGGGCATGGTATTCCAATATGGAATCCTACCTGTTATCACAGAACTTTGTACGTTGTAAATCAGACCCAAATGTATACATGCTCAGGACGACTGATTCACTTCTACTTTTAGTTATGTATGTCAATGATTTGTTGATCACCGGTTGCTCGACTTCAGCGATAGCTGCAGTCAAGAGGATTCTTCATGACAAGTTTTTAATGACATACATGGGTCCGCTACACTTATTTTTTGGAATTGAGATTAGTCAGGATGCATTAGGCATCAAACTGTCTCAAGCCAAGTATGCACGAGATCTCCTTGAGAGATTTCACATGAAAGACTCCAAGTCTGCTCTGACTCCTTTCCTATCAGGAGTCAAACTTGAGGATGGTGGGGAGACTCCACTAGTTGACAAAACACTATACATACAGCTAGTAGGGAGCTTGTTGTATCTCACAAGCTCCAGACCAGACCTCTCATATGCAGTTGGCACAGTTTCCAGGTTCATGCAGGAGCCGCATGAGCTACATTGAAAAGATGCAAAGTGTATCCTTCGATACATATAGGGCACCATCACCTTTGGGATTCATGATGAAATAGACTCTACATTAGATCTCATTCAGTTTACTGATTCTGATTGGGATGGAGATAACATTGATCGCAAGTCCACATCTAGTTACTCACTCAGTCTTGGTTCCGGGCCTATGTATTGGTCGAGAAAGAAGCAAGCTACCATTGCTCTATCTTCAGCTAAGGAAGAGTACAAAGGGGTAGTTAACATAACCATTCAGGCTATGTGGCTAGAACATTTTCTCACTGAATTGGTCATTCAGTTTCATCGGTCGATCATCATCTGGTGTGACAACCAGAGCACTCTGAAGTTCTGCAGAGATCCAGTTTAGAGGCAGCAGAAGAAGCACATCGAGATCCACATGCACTACATCCAGGACTTAGTACACAATGGGATCATTGACTTACAGTTCTGTCCTTCAACAAAACAGATGACCGACATTTTCACCAAGGCCTTCACTGAGCAGAAATTCCATTCTTTGCGAGGTCATCTTGGATTGAAGGACACAGTTGCCTAGCAACTGTAGTTATTATTTTTACATACATTG
>JZKD02S0200296.1:363420-380540 GCA_000966675.3 Picea glauca | reverse complement strand
CTCTAAAGGAACTAATCTAAGTGAAAATAACAATTAAAACAAACTAATAAACAAATCTGAACTAATAATATATACAATTTACTATCTAACACTATAATAATTCTATGAAATTTTAAATTCAACTATCAATAGAATTAAATCTTAATCACAAATGTACAATATTTACAAATTATAGATTTAAATGAAAACCTGCAAAAATCATTTGTAAACTGTCCTAAAACAACGAAACTGTTGTTTTTTTTTATTTTTTATTTTATTTTATGAAAAGAAATAAACTGAAAAACTATCTAAACTAAGCAACTAAAATGATAATTCTAACTAAGAATCTAATATATATATATATATATATATATATAAACTACTTAAATAACACTAATAAGCTAAGCTGTAATAACGCTTTCCAATTTGTCCTGTGTAAATAATCCAGTTTAGTTGTTCGATGGGAGGAAACCCGCACCAGATCCTCTGCAAGCCTCTAGTAAACAGTAATCAGCAGTGCTCTTTTGAATATCGATAACAGAACAAAAAAGACATAAAAAATTACAACAATCTTATAATTTACAAATCATCACATTTAGATAAATCTGTGTGCAAGGATTTGTACAAAATGATTCAATTAACGAAGAAGAGAAATTTGTGATTCATTAACTGAAACAAAGTAATTGTTGTACTTTTAAAATAGGAGAGATCAGATGTGGATAACACATAAACCATGTCACATCAACCTACAATGAATTACGATAGCTAAAGTAGTCTATAATCGACTGCAAACTGATATGAATAAAATCTGAAACAAAAGTTTGATATATTGAAAGCGAAAGCTCTTACAAGACATCAACTTTCATCCCAGTTTGTATCACAAATCCATAATCCGGTTCTCTCCACCGTGAAGATGATGGTGTTACAAAAAATTGACAAGTATTTAAAGACTTCCCATAGGGTAAAACATCCCTGTGGGAATTATCAAAACAGTTTACACAAATCTGGGGATAATATCCCAAGTCTCTAACTCAAGCTAACAACCTAAAACAAAACCATATCCAAAGTATCTCCTAAACTGCTACAACATGCCCAATTGATTATTGTAATTCATATGCACCTGAAAGAGGACAAGAATAGGCAATATTAGAGGATATTTTATTGATAAAATTGACAAAAATCTAATTTTAAGACTAGCTACAAAATCTTGCGATTCTGTAGCTGGTCTAATTTGAGCATAGAATCGCTTCAAAAATAATTCAAATATTAAAGAATTATATTCAACTTATTTAACCAAATCTTTAATCACTAATTCCAAGCAGAGCGAATCAAACCAAAACTTGTATGCAAATCGAAACAAATGAAATTGTAATTGAATTAATCAATCGATAACATGATATGTGGGATTTGTCAAATGTTTGTTATTGCCAACTGAGAGAAGACATAATCGATTGACAGTTGGGGAACCAACAAAAACATTACTTGAATCAATTTCAAAACGAACTATTAGCCGAGTTTTTCATACGAATTCAATAAAGACAAAATATGTCGATCTGAGCTTGACAAAATTGTTTTTGAAAATTAAAACCAACAGAGCAACATCAAATCTATTTTCGATATGACACCAAATCATACAAGCAATCATGCTAACTAAAGACACACATCAATAGTTTGCAAATCAAATAAAAAAGGAACGAATTGAAACAGTTTGGAGATGACATAATCGTTATCTAAAATCATATCAATCAACACAACTCCATGATTTTAGAAAATAGATCTTTTGCACATGTCGAATGTAATCAAAATTTAAACGAGAATATTGATTCAATACAAAACAGAGTCGTTTGTGGTAGATCGAGGTCAACAGGGTTGTTCTAAGTTAAACGAAACTAATCGAGATCAAACCCAATCGACTATCTAAATCAAACGAACATAATTGATTCAAAAACAAGCCAAAAAGAATGAAAAACCAATCAATTGCTTATACTAAGCTGGGCACAAAAAAATCGTGTAACCAAATCATATCTACATTTAATTTTAGAAAAATGAATCTACTGTACAGAATCCACAACATAACCATTTTTGATGATCAAACTACGACATAATCATTTCGAATGTATTAAAATGAAAAGAGCTAATCAAAATCAAAAGCCAATCCGTTATATTAATTCAAACAAACTTACAAAGAAAAATTCATATTGAAATTCATACCTGGACAATCAGAAAACAACTCGGTCATGATATTTTGGAATTGACAAAGGCTGTTGCCGCTTCGACATTATTGAAGACAATCGAAACAGTGGTTTTTTGTTTCTTTTCACTGGCTTGTAACCTATGGTTCTCCTTTGCCAACATTGTCACCTGTTCTTCTAATGATTTGATCTTTGATTGCAACAGGGGAACGTCAATGTAATAACGCTCTAGCCAAGCATTACATTGGATACATGATGGTTGCTCGGGCTTTGATAACACAGGCGGGGGTTTGTTTAAGCCAACAGGGGTTTCATTGTGCAACTTGATTCCCGAGTAATTTGGGTCGTTTTTTAGGCACGGGGGTAAGTTAGAGACAAGGTCATAGGGTTTCGTAGAGAACAGGCCATGAGAATAGGGGTACTCTTCAGCTAGGAAACGCTCGATATCGGAGTCTAAGTCCTCGCTCAACACTATGGGATTTTGATCGATGTTATGTTTAGGTTTGTTCCGGGAAAGTCTCAATATCAATCGAGCATTCTTCTTCCCTTTACTGTTGACAGTAGGATTACCCTTGACTTTATTACTCACAGGCTTCTTGATGGCCTCAGTCCTGTCTTTTGTACACAGGTTAGTTATGATGTCGGGTAGGTCGATGTCAGGGAAAACCGAGGGTTTGGAAAGGGGTAAAAGGATATGGAAAGGCATGGGTGGCCCGACCATAGTCTCACTGACCACAACCTTGTTGATTTGAACAAACCCCGGATTAGCAAAGCCATTTCTGGATAGAAAGGCTTGCCAATTATCGCCATGAAGGCTCAAATGGTGGACGTCGATGAGTTTAATCAAGCCGTGATGAAAAAGGCTTCTATCATCCTTCTCGTGCTTGAATCTCTTAGACATCTTGTAAAGACTACGCAAGAAGTAATGTGGCATGTTCAAAGGATAGCCCATGAAATTCATCAACAACTGGAGGTGATACATAAAAACCAAGCCATACCGACCTTCACAGGTCACAAATTGTTTCAAAATTACCAAAATATCATGCCACTGGGGTTTGAGGGTAGAAATAGGCATACCTTTATCACAGGACACAACCTTTCATGATACGAATAGCAAAGGCCATAGCACCTCGTCGACTTTGGAGTTTTTAAACCACCTTTCCCCTATGGCTTCTAGTCCTATAGCAGAGCTTATGAATTTTTCATTGAGCTCAAGCTATATGTCGCCAATTTTAGCCCTGCACACGTCAAAGGTGAGGCCGAATTGTTGGACAACCGAATGGTTGAAACCCTCGAACCTCTCTATGAACACCAACCAACCACTATTTTCTAAATCCTTACGGGCATTATCGAATAGCAACAGAGCTTGGCTACCATTTGGCTCTATGCGCACCACCAGTGCCATAGAGAGGAACACACGGTGAGCAGGGTGAGTGGGTAAGGGTTCGAATAGAGTATACACAGGGTCGATAGCTCACAGGCTCGCCTGAAAACTAGTAAAGGTGAGCCAAGATAGGGGGAAAACATTTATGACAAAATGTGCGAAGGTGGTGGAGCTATTTCGGCCCATGCAAAACAGTCATTTCCCATAGTACAACCGCCAACGCATAAAACTATTCAACCCACTATTTCATAGGTTAAAAACTATGTCATTTAAACAAGTAATAAAATCTATGATATGTGGACCAAACATTTGCGCGAGCAATAGTCATAGTTTTGAAACCAAAGCAACAATTTGAAATCACACCAAGGGTTCAATTATATGAACTATGTGTTGTATGAAATGATTTATACCAAGGGTCTAACCACAACACCAATGTGTTCTCATGAAACCAATGTGTCAAGGGAATCGATCAAAGAACATATAAATCAAATCACCAATGCATCACAAACTCGATCAAAAAAATATCATCACAGTCTTGTAAATCGAAGTCATATTAACAAATAAAGAATTTGAAATGAATAAGGATCTTGGAGTCTTGTCAATTGTATAACAATAAATAAATTGGAAACGCGATGAGCATATAAACAAGAGTGATCATAACAATCCAGTGACGTTTTTAATATGACTTTGAAATCAAAATTTTCACGCTTGCAGTCGTGAAAACAAGAATAAGGGGAAGTGGGAAAACACATATAAAACAATAATGTCGTCTTATTCGAAGGTTGCGATGAAAATCAAAGTTTGTGAAACTCTGGTGTAGGAAGCTTATAAGGATAGTATAAAAATGTGAATTGCCTGCCAACAATGGTGACACACTGGTAGAAGTAGTTATCTCTGCCAAAAGAACAAATTCAGATTAGGATAATGAGAAAAATTCTGACTCAAAAATAACAACCAGAAAATCGTGTAAACATCATCATTAACCAAATATTCCAATAGTTTTTAAAGGATGAAAACTGAAAACAGTCTTAAGACAAGCGAGCCACGATATTAAAGATAAAATCTCCAATACTATTGACAGAGCCACTGCCGCCAGCAGGCATCCATAGCCTCGACATGGTTTCCATTTAACCCACTCTAATATCTGTATCCTGCCATGAAATTCCAGATCAGAATAAAGGACATTGTAAGGTCAAGAGGTTTCATATTTATGAATTTTCATATACCCGACATTGCTTCGCTGCCAGCGGGCCTATTCAGCACCCCGAAAAAGTTGTCTTGGCGTCATACATGCATTTACCCACTGCCAGCAGACCTGTTCAGCATCCCGGCAGGTTTACAAGCACTTCCCACAACTATTTTGATGATTTATTTTGTTTTTCAAAGATATATAGTCGAGCGGGATGACGCTGAAAATTACGATATTTTAACATATTTTTTACAGACCTCAACAAAATTTTTTAGAACTGTCCTTTATTAAGATCCGACAATGGTTTATTTACAGAACCAACTTTCTAGGAAGGGAGACATCTTCTGAGTCATTCCCTTAAGGAATAGGGACAACGTAAAAAGATAATAGATGATCATGACAGGCTTTACTCAGAGATCGAAATCAATTAACTTCTTTCAAACAACAAACTTTTGCCAATCACAGATGTAAATTTTGAAAGTATATAATTGATGTTTATACAATTTTTCAGTAGTCATTTCAGTGAAGGAATTTTCTGTTTTCTTTGTCCGAATAGCTCAGTATATAGGTATGTGTATTTCCAAAGACACAAACTAATAAGCGCAAAGGAGAAATCAAAACCAAAACAACAAAAGAAAAGCAAACAAAAGAAAAATATGTACATAATATACAAAGGGTTGTAATCAAGCGAAATATCTTTTCAGAGATTGGCCATTCACCGGATAGGTGTTAGGCTGCCCTTCTAGATTCTGCAATCGGAAAGAGCTGGGACCCAACTTCTCAGCAACTAAAAACGGTCCAAGCCATATGTTTTGAAATTTCGTGTGCTCTCCCTTTCCCTCATGCAGTTTGTCCCATTTTAGGACGATATCACCCACTTTGAAATTCCTATCAGAGGCAGAATTAGAATCGAACCAGATTTTAACCAATAGTTGATGCTGATCTAACTTACGTTTAGCTTGGGCTCTTACCTCTTATAGCTTCATTAAAGAATTAATTTGGTTTTCCAAAGGGGGACAGTCTTCTTCTTGTATTTTCTGTGATAATTGTAGTGAAGGAAGAAGAATGTGTGGTGGCAGAATTGCTTCTCTTCCATAAACGAGAAAAAAGGGAGAGTTACCTACAGTAGTTGCTGGTGTTACCCTATCATCCCAAAGCACGTTTAACAGTGCATTGTGCTAGTTTTTGTGATTTTCAGCCACCGTTCTCTTGATGATTTTAATCAAGTTCTTATTTGTTGACTCTGCCAATCCGTTGCCCTGGGGGTAATAGCTAGTGGAATACTTCAATTTAATTCCTCTTTCCAAAGAGAACTCGCTCATCTCAAGAGAGGAAAAGTAAGAAGTGTTATCAAATACTAAACAGTCAGGGATACCAAAACGAGTAATAATATTCGAATTTAGAAAGACAATTACCTGACTGGTGTTGATAGTTCTTAAGGCAGCAACTTCAGATCACCGGGTAAAGTAATCTGTGGATGTTATGATAAACTTATGTTGTTGTGAGGATGGTGGGTTGATTGGACCTATAATATCAAAGCCCCACTGCTGAAAAGGAGAGTCTACTAAAACGGGCTACAAAGGAAATGTTGGTTTCTGTAACCGCCCTGATGCTTTCTGACAAATAGTACACTTACGACACAAGGCATGGGCGTCTCTAAAAAGTGTGGGCCAATAATACACAGCTCTCAAAACCTTGTGGGCAGTGGTGTCACCACCAAAATGACCACCAACTTCTCCTACATGCAATTCTAGCAAGACTTTTTCTGCTTCATCCTTCTCAAGACAACGCATCAGTACGCCATCAAAATTTTGACGAAACAGAACACCATTAGCCAAATGAAAGGAGGAAAAATTTAATCTTAATGCTTTTCTTTTAGTGGGATCTAGGTGATGGGGGGTTGAACCATGTTCAAGAAAGAATTTTATATCATCATACCATGGACTAACAGAGTTTTGTGCGCAATATATTGCATTTTGATCGCGTTGTCCTAGATTTGACGTATCGCTTTCTTCTTGTTGTCTTCCTGCTGAATCAGCAACTAACTTGAATAACCCTTGGCCTCTCACTATTTGAGCTGGGATAATTTATATGTCGCACTCCTGCAAGGAGGTGACCCAGTTAGCCCTCTCTTCTCCTAGCTCTTTCTGCACTAACAGGTTCCTGATGGTTGGGTACGAGACAATAACTTTCATCCTAGATTTCAACAGATAAGACTGGAAGTGCTTGACTGATTTGAAAACAACGTAGGCTTGTTGATCTACCATTGGGTAATTAAGTTCAGCGCCTTTGAAAGTAGATCTCATAAAGGCAATGAGTACTTCATTGTTTTCAACGTTCTTTTGAGTTAGGACTGCAACATAGGAACGGTCAGAAGCAAAAGTGTAGAGTGTAAAGTCTTGAKAAAAGTTAGGGCTCATGAGAGAAGGAGCATCTATTATGGCCTTYTTTATTGCATTAAAAGCTTKATTTTCTAAGGGTCCCCAGTGATATTGGGCATCTTTCTTAATTAAATTTTGTAAAGGCCTGACCATTTCAGAGAAACTGGGGACGAATCTCCTCACGAAGTTTATCTGGCCTAAGAAGGATTGCATAGAATTTTTGGAAGTAGGAGGGGGGAGTTTCGAGATGACTTGAGTCCTTTCGGGATCAATAATCATCCCTTTTCTTAACACAATAAATCCTAAGAGTTTACTCTATTCTACTGCAAAGATGGATTTTTTTGGATTCAAGGAAATGTCGTATTTACGACATCGCTGTAGAACGGCTCGTAAATGAGCTAGATGATTGGTTTTGTTTTTGGAAAATACAGTAACATCATCTAAGTAAACTACGACAGACTGATTGATTAAACCTCAGAAATAAATGTCCATTGCTCTCTAGAAAGTGGCACCGGCATTAATCAATCCAAAGGGCATTTTTCGATAAGCGTAGGTGCCCCAGGGAGTGCGGAAGGTAGTTTTAAGTTGGTCTGAAGGGGACATCAGGACTTGGTTGTACCCCGAGAAACCATCCAATAAGGATAGCCTCTCAGAACCAAATACCTGTTAAAGGATCTGTTCCATGGGTGGGACAGGATAGTTGTCTTTATCAGACGCTCTGTTAAGGTTTCGAAAATCGATGCATAGTCGGATTTCCCCACTTTTCTTCTGGATAGGGACAAGGTTAGAAACCCATTGAGTGTGCCTAACTGGGAAAATTATCTTAGCATTCAGGAGTTTATTTAATTCTTTTTTGACGGTCAGTTCAAGCTTACGGTGCATTTTTCTCAATTTTTGTTGAAAGGGTGAGGTTTGGGGTTTCATAGGAATGACGTGTTGTATGATGTTAGGGTCGAAAGTTATAAGGTCATCATACGTCCACGCAAATACGTCTTTAAATTCTTTAAACAATTTAATAAATGAAGTTTTTTCTTATTGAGAACACCCCAACCCTAAATTAATGCACTGTGGATCGTCATTAGTTCCTAAGTTTACTTTTTCATATGATAACGAGGAACTATTGGTTTTACAGTTGACTGACCTTTTGAATTTATCTTGAAGATCATAAAATTTCTCTAATCTAACTATAGATTTAGGGATCGAATTTACCATGTCCGATGAAGATTCAGGAGTTCTCGGATCTGGTATTACCGTGAAATAGTGCAAATTGTCGTCATGAGTTCATTCGTCAATCATCGTGCCTTGAAAATTTTCCTCCATATGCAGGAAGCTAATAATCTGCTGATCATCGTCGAAGACTCTCCAATTCGTGATATTGTTGGGAATGGATGGCTTGAACAATAGTTCGACGGATAATGCATCTGGGGACAAGCCTTCTGCAGGAAAGAGTTTGGAAGCTACGTTAGCTAATAGATCTGCTTCAGAATTATTCAATCTAGGAATAGAATTTATATCGAAAGAAGGAAATTTATTCATTAAATTCCATATCTCGAATTGGTATCTTTTAAGATGCGAAGACAGACAGTGGATAGAATCTTTTACCTGTCTAACCAGGATTTCGAAATCGCCAAAGACAGTCAAGTTTTGAATGTTCATATCTAAAGCTTTTCTGAGACCTTGTAGTAAAGCCTCATGTTCTGCAGTTTTATTAGTACATTCAAATTCTAGTCTACATGTAATCAGGGTTTTGTTACCTGTCATATCGATAATAACGCAACCTGCACCAACACCTTCTTTGGACTTTGACCTATCGAAATAAAGAGACCATATTTGATTTTTATCAGGTGTATTAGACCATTGTGTAGAAGTTGTTGGCTGCACATAAGACACAATCTCGGACTGTTGTTCAGGGTTGGTGACAGCTGAAGCCTCAACCATGAAATTTCCAAAAAAGGTATCCATCCCTTGTACTTCGGGTGAATCAACAAAAGGTGTAAATTTTTTGTTGGGGTCGTTCAAATCTGTGACCGTGAACTTAAGGTAGCGTTCACGATTTACCTTGATCTTGTTAGGCTTGCCATTCTATGGGAGCCATAGGTGAGACCAATCTATCGTGAAATAACTGTGTAGCTACTTCGACCAGTCCCTGCTTAAAAACATACCATACACTTCTGGAATATCCACAACAATAATATCAATGACTTGATGAACCTTGGGGTTAGACGATAATCTTATAAGCACATTTCTTAATTCGCCTATAACTTTAACACTGGTTCGATCAAGTTGTATGATTTTTAAAGTGGATGGTTCAACTTCAGCATTAATCTTCTGAAACACAGACCATGGCATCACATTGGATGATGCTCCTGAGTCTACCATACAATTGTGCACGTTTCTATTAAAGATTTCGAAAGTTAACAAAAATGGAGGTACATTTCTGCGAGTACTAAGGATAGTAGTTTGTGGCTTTTTACTCGTAGTTTCTAAAGCTACTTTATCTACATTATTTACATTATTTACATTATTTACAGGAAGGCTTCCTTTATCGTGAGGATCAGGATTGTTCTTAGTGAAAGTCTTCTGAGGAACTTTGTTCTGCACAACCTTGCTACTGTTTGAATTACCATTTTTTCCATTCTCTGCGATGTTTTGCAACATTTTTTGTAGCAGAAATGGGAATTTCAATAACTCGTAAACAAAAATGGTAGCCCTTAACTTTTAAGATCTTCAACTAAATCATAATCTAAGTTGGGGTTTACATGACTCTGTTTAGTCTCAGCTGGTTTAGATTGCTTTGGAGGCGAAGTCGTAGTGTTTTCGGAAGAAGGTTTGTTTGTTGTCTTACTCCTAGTGTTATAGGGATGTACTGTCTCGAATTTAGCTTGAAAGATACTATCCGAGAGGTGTCCAAAAATGTTTGGAGAAGACTCTTCTTCTTGAACTGTCTCTTGCTCAACTACCTCCTTAGGAATCTCAGGAGGCATCAAGTTATCCTGGGCTTCTAGAATTGTTTGAAGGGCGTATTGTAGACTTTCTAGATTAAGGCCCTCGGTGGTTGGATTAGGTCAGTTGGTGGGAAAAGGCTTCCTGAACGGGGGCTTGTAAGGTCCTTTGCTTGACGAAGCTTCTTCGACTGTCTTTTTTAAATCTATAACTTGATTCGACAGTTTTTGAATGACTTTAGTTAATTTTTCTAAATCAGATCTTTCAAGTTGTGTTTTACTTTGAGTAGGTCTAGGGAGGATTTCGATCTTCTTTTTGGAAGATGAAATAGTGTCTGTTTCATTGCTAGTAGAGTCTTTAAGACTAAGTATGTCTTTTTCAATCTGGTTGGCCTCCTTGAAGGATTCTAACAACGTGGCTTTCTTAGATCATTTAACCCAAATAGCTATACTTTGATGCAAGGCTTTAGTATAGTATGCTATTATGACATTATCGACAGACATGGAATCTGTAGGGATTTGGTTTTTAAGTGTTAAGAATATTTGATTAAAGTCTTTAAATTTCTCCTTTGGGTTCATTCTTAAGCTAGAAAGGTCCATGACTAGGAATTCCGAAGGCTTACCGTCTCCGAACTTTTCCAAAAAGCAGGATTCAAACTTTTCCTAAGACACGATGGTATGGGGTTGTTGGGCAAAGTACCATGTAGATGCATTGCCCTCGAAAGTGTAGGGGAACAACCTACAGACTACGTCTTCATGCTCGACATTGCGGAGTCTTATGGCTAACATAAAAATTTTAATGTGATCTTCAACGATCTGTTTAGAGTCAGGGTCAAGCTTGGGAAGCCACTTCTCTAGATGTTTGGGTAAGGGATGTTGTGCTTTAGGTACAACTAATGCATCCTGGTTGAGCCAAGGTCTGGAAGAATTGTTCTGATTGGCCATTGGTGTAGTCAGTGTGGAAGGATGAGAAGGGGAACTGCCTTCGTTAGAAGAATCTCCTCCAGAAGAAGAAGGAGATGATGGAGGTGCTGAGGGAGGTATTCCAGATCCTCCTGCAATAGGAGTGAGGATTGGATCTGTAGGGTTCACAATGAGATTAACGCTTCCGAGTTGCTCTCTGATATTAGAGAAATCTAAATTTTGGTCCAAAGGTCGATTTGGTTGCCTCAAACGGGCTAAGGCACAATGAGTTCTTATGAGAGATTGGCGGACAATCTCTTTTATGTCACCACCTGTAGGATTTGGGGTTGTTGGCTCAACTGTGATCCATGGATCGTCGTTTGATGTGGTTGCTGTTTGAGGGGGAATGTTGTCGTTAGAATGACTTATTGTCACTATAGGTGAGCGATTGGGTGGTGGAGAAGTCTTACGACCACCTCGTTCCATTAATAAATTTCAAGCCCTCCTTCTAGCGCAATTTGTTGACGGACGAAAATGAACGCTCGTCAACTGGAAGAGTGGATCCGGTCTGGGGTTGTCTAAATAAACCAAGCCGTTTGGGATAACCCACCCTGACGGGTTTAGTGGCTCAGTTGGATGATCTAAGTCCCAGAAAAACAAAAGGAAACTACTCTAAAGGAACTAATCTAAGTGAAAATAACAATTAAAACAAACTAATAAACAAATCTGAACTAATAATATATACAATTTACTATCTAACACTATAATAATTCTATGAAATTTTACATTCAACTATCAACATAATTAAATCTTAATCACAAATGTACAATATTTACAACTTATAGATTAAAATGAAAACCTGCAAAAAACATTTGTAAACTGTCCTAAAACAACGAAACTATTGTTTTTTTTTTTTTTAAATAATTTTATGAAAATAAATAAACTTAAAAACTATCTAAACTAAGCAACTAAAATGATAATTCTAACTAATAATATATATATATATATATATATATATATATATAAACTACTTAAATAACACTAATAAGCTAACCTGTAATAACGCTTTCCAATTTGTCCTGTGTAAAGAATCTAGTTCAGCTGTTTGATGGGAGGAAACCCGCACCAGATCCTCTGCAAGCCTCTAGTAAATAGTAAGCAATAATTCTCTTTTGAATATCGATAACAGAACAAAAAAGACATAAAAAATTACAACAATCTTATAATTTACAAATCATCACATTTAGATAAATCTGTGTGCAAGGATTTGTACCAAACGATTCAATTAATGAAGAAGAGAAATTTGTGATTCATTAACTGAAACAAAGTAATTGTTGTACTTTTAAAATAGGAGAGATCAGATATGGATAACACATAAACCAAGTCACATCAACCTGCAATGAATTACGATGGCTAAAGTAGTCTATAATCGACTGCAAACAGATACGAATAAAATCTGAAACAAAAGTTTGATATATTGAAAGCGAAAGTTGTTACAAGACATCAACTTTCATCCCAGTTTGTATCACAAATCCATAATCTGGTTCTCTCCACCGTGAAGATGATGGTATTACAAAAAATTGACAAGTATTTAAAGACTTCCCACAGGGTAAAACATCCCTGTGGGAATTATCAAAACAATTTACACAAATCTGGGGATAATATCCCAAGTTTCTAACTCAAGCTAACAACCTAAAACAAAACCATATCCAAAGTATCTCCTAAACTGCTATAATATGCCCAATTGATCATTGTAATTTGTATGCACCTGAAAGTAGACAAGAATAGGCAATATTAGGGGATATTTTATTAATAAAATTGACAAAAATCTAATTTTCAGACTAGCTACAGAATCTTGTGATTCTGTAGCTGGTTTAATTTGAGCATAGAATCGCTTCAAAACTAATTCAAATCTTAAAGAATTATATTCGACTTATTTAACCAAATATTTAATCACTAATTCCAAACAGAGCTAATCAAACCAAAACTTGTATGCAAATCGAAACAAATGAAATTGTAATTGAATTAATCAATTGATAACAGGATATGTGGGATTTGTCAAACATTTGTTATTGCCAACTGAGAGCAGAAATAATCGATTGATAGTTGGGGAACCAACGAAATCATTACGTGAATCAATTTCAAAATGAACTATTAGTTGAGTTTTTCATACGAATTCAACAGAGACAAAATATGTCGATCTGATCTTGACAAAATCGTTTTTGAAAATCAAAACCAACAGAGCAGCATCAAATCTATTTTCGATACGAATCCAACTCATACAAGCAATCGTGCTAACTCAAGAAACGCAACAATCATTTCCAAATCAAATAAAAAAGGAATGAATCAAAACAGTTTGGAGACAACATAATCGTTATGTAAAATCATATCAATCAACACAACTCCATGATTTTAGCAAATAGATCTTTTGCACAGGTCGAATGTAATCAATATTTAAACGAGAATATTGATTCAATACAAAATAGATTCGTTTGTGGTAGATCGAGGTCAACAAGGTTGTTTTGAGTTAAACGAAACTAATCGAGATCAAACCCAATCGACTATCTAAATCAAATGAACAGAATTGATTCAAAAACAAGCCAAACAAAATTGAATTGCTTATACTAAGCTGGGCATGAAAAAATCGTGTAACCAAACCATATCTACATTTAATTTTAGCAAAATGAATCTACTGTACAGAATCCACAACATAACCATTTTTGATGATCAAACTACGATATAATCATTTCAAATGTATTAAAATGAATGGAGCTAATCGAAATCAAAAGCCAATCCGTTATATTAATTCAAACAAACTTACAAAGCAAAATTCATATTGAAATTCATACCTGGACAATCAGAAAACAACTCGGTCATGATAGTTTGGAATTGACAAAGGTTGTTGCCGCTTCGACATTCCTGAAGACAATCGAATCGATGGTTTTTTGTTTCTTTTCACTGGCTTGTAACCTATGGTTCTCCTTCGCCAGCACTATCACCTGTTCTTCTAATGCTTTGATCTTTGATTGAATAAGAGAACGTCGATGTAATAACGCTCTAGCCAAGCATTTCATTAGATACATGATGGTTGCTTGGGCTTTGATAACACAGGTGAGGGTTTGTTTAAGCCAACAGGGGTTTCATTGTGCAACTTGATTCCTGGGTAATTTGGGTCATTTTTTAGGCATGGGGGTAAGTTAGAGACAAGGTCATAGGGTTTCGTAGAGCACAGGCCATGAGAATAGGGGTACTCTTCAGCTAGGAAACACTCTATATTGGTGTCTGAGTCCTCACTCAACACTATGGGATTTTGATCAATGTTTTGTTTAGGTTATTTCCGGGCAAGTCTCAATATCAATCGAGCATTCTTCTTCCCTTTACTGTTGACAATAGGATTACCCTTGACTTTCTTACTCACAGGATTCTTGACGGCCTCAGTCCTGTCTTTTGTACACGGGTTGGTTATGATGTCGGGTAGGTCAATGTCAGGGAAAACCGAGGGTTTGGCAAGGGGTAAAAGGATATGGAAAGGCACGGGTGGCCCGACCATAGTCTCACTGACCACAACCTTGTTGATTTGAACAGACCCCGGATTAGAAAAGCCATTTATGGATAGAAAGGCTTGCCAATTATCACCATGAAGGCTCAAATGGTGGACGACGATGAGCTTAATCAAGACATGATGAAAAAGGCTGATATCAGCCTTCTCACACTTGAATCTCTTAGACATCTTGTAAAGACTATGCAATAAGTATTGTGGCATGTTCAAAGGATAACCCATGAAATTCATCAACAATGAGAGGTGATACAGAAAAACCAAGCCATACCGACCTTCACAGGTCAAAAATTGTTTTACAATTACCAAAAGATCATGCCACCAGGTTTGAGGGTAGAAATAGGAATACCTTTATCATAGGATGAAACCTTTCTTGATACAAATAGCAAAGGCCATGACACCTCATCGAATTTGGATTTTTTAAACCACCTTTCCCTTGTGGCTTCCAGTCCTGTAGCAGAGCTTATGACTTTTTCATTGAGCTCAAGTTGTATGTCGCCGATTTTAGCCCTGCACCCATCAAAGGTGAGGGAAAAGTGTTGGGAAACTGAATGGTTGAAACCCTCGAACCTCTGTATGAACACCAACCAATCACTGTTTTCTAAATCCTTACATGCATTATCGAATAACAACAGAGCTTGGCTACCATTCGTCTCTATGCGCACCACCAGTGCCACAGAGAGGAACACACAGTGAGAAGGGTGAGTGGGTAAGGGTTCGAACAGAGTATACAGAGGGTCGATAGCTCACAAGCTCGCCTAAAAACTAGCAAAGGTGAGCCGGGATAGGGGGGAAATATTTATGACAGAACGTGTGAAGGTGGTGGAGCTATTTTGGCCCATGCAAAACAATCATTTCCCATAGTACAACTGTCGGTGCATAAAACTATTCAACCCACTATCTCATAGGTTAAAAACTATGTCATTTAAACAAGTATTAAAATCTATGATACGTGGACCAAACATTTGCACAAGCAATAGTCATAGTTTTAAAACCAAAGCAATAATTCGAAATCACACCAAGGGTTCGATTATATGAACTATGTGTTGTATGAAATGATTTATACCAAGTGTGTAACCACAACACCAATGTGTTCACATGAAACCAATGTGTCAAGGGAATTGATCAAAGAACATATAAATCAAATCACCAATGCATCACAAACTCAATCAAAAGAATATCATCACAGTCTTGTAAATCAAAGTCATATTAACAAATAAAGAATGCGAAATGAATAAGGATCTTGGAGTCTTGTCAATTCTATAACGATAAATAAATTGGAAACGCAATGAGCATATAAGCAAGAGCGATCATAACAATCCAGTGACGTTAAATAATATGACTTTGAAATCTTCATGCCTACAGTCGTGAAAACAAGAACAAGGGGAAGTGGGAAAACACGTATAAAACAATAGTGTCGTCTTATTCGAAGGTTGTGACGAAAATCAAAGTTTGCGAAACTCTGGTGTAGGCATCTTATAAGGACAATATAAAAATGTGAATTGGCTGTCAACACGATCGTAGATCAGGCTCCTTGCCAACTGCTCAGGTGCAAACTGATGAGCTAGGGATGAAGGTAAAAATAAACCACAATCATCGCAATCAATAAACCTCAGGACGGTCAAGACATGCAAGGATCGAGGCCAAGGGAAAATCAATCATCATCAAGCTAAGGCTATGGTGGATTTTTGGTCATCATCTAGAACACTAAGACTATCATCCTCTTTACCCATTTAAACATATGGAACTAAAGCATAAATCATATTAACAATCTACCATGCAGAAATAAAGGAAGAGTATCATTGCCTAATCGCCTGCTCTGAGTTGATGTCCCGTGCGCTCCGTGCAACTCCTTCTTGCTGACCAATGAAACTTCACCAGTACCTACCATACAATGCTATTGGTACTCTTCTTCCCCCATAGCCCCCCAAGATGCAAAGGGGCCACACACATTATCCATAGAATCAGCTAGCCCCTAGCTCGCCTCGCAAGGCTTAGCTACCACTCCTCACTGAGTTGGGTATCCCAACTCCCACAAGCTAAGTCAGTCAAGTATAGATTTTTGCAGCGTAACGTTACACACACAGAAGAGATCCATCATCCTTCTCCTCCCTCCATTATATAGAGTTTTGAAGTCCCTTACCTTCCCAAAATGCCATTTTATTTAAAGTTTAATAAATTAATTTATAAAAATCCTCCCCGTACATGTGTCACCCATCCCCCTCATTCCTCCAAAAACTAATTTCTTTAATTAATTAATTACCCTTATTTCCCTCACCCAACTAAAGTCACTCTTAGAATCGCTCCTAGGTGTCCCCAAATTCCCTTACAAGTTTTAATTACTTTCCCCATTATTAATTTGCTAGTTCAGTTTAAATTAGAAAGTTCTTAAACGGTAGATATCTTACTAAGTTGGACTAACTTCTTTTTCCCCTAGTGTTTCCCCTTTCTTTTATGGTTCCCGCTTTTTCTTAGTTTCCTAATTATTTTAGATTTCCCCCTTTTCCCTTTTTAGTTAAACTCAAAAAGGCATGTGCAAAAACTTACCCTTTTCCCACTTTTAATGAATGAAATTTTTAATTAGCACAATAAAG
>JZKD02S0200296.1:339875-358762 GCA_000966675.3 Picea glauca | reverse complement strand
AACATGGTTTGCAGAAAGATAGTTAAAGAAGTGTGGGAAGAAAGGTGGTGGAGGTGTGTATAAAATTTGGAATGAACGACTAGATTTACATCCCCCCCCCCCAACTAAGTGGATTGGCTCCAGGTGTAACCGGTTAGTAAATAGGAAATTGTGCTTTTATATCTTCATTATTTGAACATGTAGGATTAGTCACGTACCTCAAATCTTACCTCACATAACGACCTGTCGGAGTAACTGCACAATTCAACCGCCATCTGAGTGTCATGGAATAGTTGACATGATGAAGGATCATGAGAGAAATGATAGCTTGTATATAGATGTAGTCCTTACTGTAGTGAGCTCACTAGATATCGCTGAATGTGAAGTCACATCATAATGAAGCAGCAACTCTTTTGGATAGAAAGAATCAATATTGTCTAATCAATGGTGTTGTTGCATGAAATATTGGAGGGCTGGAGCCATAGCATCGGCAAAAAGGAGAAAAAGAAAGAGTGAAGTGGCAAGAAAGAATTTCAGTAATTAATGTATCAGCAGGTTCTTTTTCAAAAATGGAAGATGTAGGTGTAACAACATTGAGATCAACCAATTTATTGAAAGAAGATGTAACAACATTGAAATCGACCAATTTATCGAAAAAGTTGTAACATCATTGAAATCAGCTAACTTATCGGGAGAAGGTGTAACAACATTGAAATCGACCAATTTATTGGAAGAAGGTGTAACAACATTGAAATCGACCAATTTATCGGAAGAAGGTGTAAGAACATTGAAATCGGCCAACTTATTGGGAGAAGGTGTAACAACACTGAAATCGGCCAAACTCTACCTTACCTCGATTCTAGGAAGTTTTTCAACTTCCATGAACTCATCATTTCCTTTTGTTCATCAATCTACCTGCACACACATAATTGCCTGATACCTTTCAAATCTTTATTAGCATAGTAAGGAAAATAGAAAAATTTCAACTAAAAATAGAGAAATGCAAATTTTGTTGAGATTATTTATATACAAAGTCTAAGAAAAATAAGTCCTAAAGTTCAGAAGGGGAAGGAGAAAGCTCCTTTCCATTTAAGATTTGATAATTTGTATCAGCTGTACAACTAGTTTTGAATTCTGTCTTGGATAGTGGACACTGATACAGACACAAGTGATGACCATTTGCATGTAAGTGTGTATTGGATCCATCAATAGTAATCAACTGGACTATCCCATTGGGAAATATGGTGTCTACCTCGTAAGGCCCTATCCATCATGTACGTAGCTTACCTTGAAATTCCTTAAAGAATGAATCATACAACAGAGCCCAATCTCCTTTCTGAAATAATTTCTTCTTAATGACTCGGTCATGCCATTTTGTTCTTTGTTGTTGAATCACTGTGGTTTTATGGATGGCGTCCAAATGCTTTTCATCAAGCTCGTTGAGCTACTGTAGTTTGGCTTTCTGTGCCATAGTCAAGTCGAGGTTGATTGCTGATGTAGTTCTTAAGGTTTTGATTTCGAATTCAATTGGAAAAATAGGGTTTTTTCCATATACTAGCTCGTAAGGAGAAAAACCAGTTGTGCTCCTCCAAGTAGTTCGGTAAGCCCATAGAGATTCATGCAGTCTGTCAGACCAATCCCTATGATTTTCTCTCACTGTTTTAGTAAGAATGGATTCGATAACTTTGTTGGTACTTTCCACTTGGCCATTGCCTTGTGGATGGTATGGAGAAGCTATTCTATGTAAAACATGATATTTACTGAGTAGAGATTCAAATTTATGTGATGTGAAAGGGGGTCCTCCATCAGTGACCAGTTCTCTGGGAATTCCAAACCTAACAAATATATCTTCAAACAATAATGCTAAGACAACCTCTTCTGATGCTCTAATAAGTGATTTTGCCTCCACCCACCTGGTCATGTAATATGTACAGAGAAATATATAGACTTTCTAATTGGAAGGTGGGTGATGGGTCCTACAAAATTCATGGCCCATCTCTCAAAAGGTTCTAACACTACCTGAGGCTAGAGCGACATCTCATCCCTGTGAGTTGGCTGACCCATGCATTGGAAACTGTCACAAGCTTGGACATAATTCTTGGCATGTTGAAATATGTTGGGCCAATAATAGCCCATCCTTAAAATATTATGCCTGGTACTTTTATCAACAAAATGACCCCCATAAGGGCCATCATGGCAAGCTTTCAGCAGATCATAAGCCTCATCATCCCTCACACATCTCTTGATTTCTTGGTCCAAGCCTATGTAGAATAGGTAACCTCCTATCCAACTGTACCTAGCACTCTTTTGAATAATTTTCCTTCTTTCTCAAGGAGATAGATGTGGAGGTACCTTCCCTGCAACCAAATAATTATCAATGTATGCATACCAAGGTGAGTGAGCGAATACTGCAAACAAATGTTCATCAGGAAAGGAATCATCTATAAGTGAATTATCATCGTTTATATGTAATCTCGAGAGAAAATCAACAACCACATTTTCTTTTCCTGGTCTATCAACTATAGTGATGTCAAATTATTGCAGTAGTAACAACCATCTTGTCACTCGAGCATTAGTAATAGGTTTATTCATTATTTATTTAATGGATATATGATTAGTATGAATATAATTTGGGTAACCAGTTACATAATGCCTGAATTTATTGATTGCATATACTACTGCCAAGAATTCTCTTTCAGTAACTATGTAATTTAACTCAGTAGAAGCCATGTTCTTGTTGATATAGTAGATAGAGTAGGGTTATTTGTCCTCCTGTTCCCCTAGTACTGCACCAATTGCAATTTCTGAGGCATCTGAAGAAATGTGAAAAGGAAGAGCCCAATTGGGCCCTCTCAAGATGGGAGCTGTAGACAATCTCTGTTTAAGATCTACAAAGGATAATTCACAGTCGTCAGTCCAATGAAAGTTAACATCTTTTGTTAGTAAGAAAAACAATGGAGAGGCAAGTTTAGAATTTTTTTTAATGAATCTCCTGTAATACCCAGCATGCCCTAAAAAACTTCTTACCTCTCTTTGAGTTGATGGAGTTGGAATGTCCAAAATTACCTGGATTTTGGCTAGATCTACCTGAATCCCTACATAAGATATGAAGTGTCCTAGCGCTACCCCTTCGCACATCATCATATGGCACTTTTCTATACTTAAAGAAAGATGAGACTATCTACATATTTTGAGCACTTTTTCCAGATTAGACAAAGAATCTTCGAAGTTAGTCCCATAAGGTGTAAAGTCATCCATGAATATTTCCATATTGTCATTCACCATATCAGAGAGAATACCAATCACAGCTCTGTGGAAAGTGGTTGGTGCATTACACAATCCAAATCGAAGAGCCTTGTAGGAAAATGTTCCCCAAGGGCTAGTAAAGGTGGTCTTATCTTGGTCTTGTGGGGCAATATGTATCTAGTTATAGCCACTGAATCCATCTAGGAAAGAAACATATTTTTTTCTAGCTAAGTTATCTAAAACTTGATCAATAAATGGCAGAGGGAAATGATCCTTCTGAGTTGCCTTATTCAGGGCTCTATAGTCCACACACACTCTCCACTTACCATTCTTTTTAGGCACAATAACCAATGGTGATACCCACTCACTGTCTAATATAGGATAGATGAATCTGGCGTTGAGAAGTTTCTGAAGTTCTTTAACAATTTCTTTAAGGTTTGGGTTCATCCTCCTTTGCAGTTGGCAAATGGGTCGGCATTCTTCTTTGATGTATATATGGTGGGTGCATAGTTCAGAGGGGATGCCTTTCATATCCATGTAATCCCATGCAAATGATTCTTTATGTTCAATCAATAAATTCAATAGTCGGCGAGTTTCAACATTGGAGAGATCAGGATTGATGTTCAAGGTTTTTCCAGGGTCGATTTCTATAGTGGTGCTCTTAGAACTGACTCTAGGAAATAATTCAGTTGTTGTTGTTTCATCATTTGTTGTTACAATTTTTTTTGTTACAGTGACTGTTGTTATAGCTGAATCACTCTAATTGTCAGCAGTTGCTAAGAACATTTATGAGTTCATTTCTTCTTGGGACATAGGGTCAAAGTCTCTGATCAATTGGTGGTGCTTGTGTTGTGTAACAACAGAGGGGTCACAAATAAAATAGTTGATTAAGTCATCCTCTATCTTGTCATTGAAACTCAGGGCCTTTCCTATAGTTAGCACAGGCAGTGCACTTTCAGCCTTAGTGTCCATCCATAGAGAGTTTTCAGGTTCTGCATTGGGTGTAGCATGAGAATACAGGGTAAGTTTTTTTGTGTCATAACCATCTAAGATGGTCATAGAACCAGATCTGCAACCTATGAAAGCGTCAGCTGTAGCTAACCATGGTCGTCCCAGAATTAGAGGATGGCCTCCTAGACTGGATTTGGGTTGCAAAATGACAAAATCAGTAGGATATTCCCATGAGTCTACTGAAATAACTAAATCATCGATTACTCCTTCTGGTCTGATAGTAGAGCAATCAACTAATTCTAGAACAGTAGGAGTAGGTCGGATTTCTATTCTGAGTTGCAGCAACTGCGTAGTTTCTATTGGAATAATGGTAATTGCAACCCCTAAATCAACTAGTACATGTGGAATAGATTTATGTACAATTTTAACTGTGACTGTAGGGTTTCCTAGGTCGCCATATTTAATAGGTGGAGTTTTTCCTAACATTAGCTCAGACAAATCCCCCACTACATGCACTGTGAGGGGATCTTTAGGTTTTCATCCAGGTTTTCTGATACAGAGGTCCCTCACAGTGTTGGCATAAATAGGGACATCCCTTATTGCTTGCAGTAGTGGAATATTAATGTGCAGATTTTGCAATTCTCCAAGGAGATTGAAAGATGGTAATTCCACAGGCTTGGTAATTTTCAGTATTTTAGGGAATGGTGGGTCTACTAATTCTAGAATAGGTTGGTCAATTTATTCTATTTCAGTAGATGGTATTCCCCCTAATTCCTTATCTAATTTCGAATATGGATCATATTCAATTATTGGCTCAACTATTCTCCTAGATCTTAATTTTATTTCATCACAAGGCATAGGAGTAATAGATAAGGATGACACATTATGTATGTCTATGTTCTGAATGACCTTATTATTTGGGTTTGGGTTAGGTTGCACAGACATCTGAGGTCGTAAGGGAGGATTGTTTGGTGAGTTATTGGGAGGTAATTGCAGTTGTTGTTGCTGGTATGGGGGTTGGAACTATTGTTGAAATAAGTTCGGTTGGTGTTGGCTTTGATAACTGAGTTGTTGTTGAGGACCTTTCCCATATGGGTTCCATTGCCCATAGTGATTCGGTTGTTGGGGCATAGGTAACCATGCATTGGGATCCTGATAAGAGGGTGGCATTTGATTTGGAGGGGGGGCATTCGACTGGCCATATGGTACCTGATTGTTCCAATAATTAAATGTTGGAAGAGAGAATTGAGAATTCATACCTTGACCTCTTGGCTTCCATTGTCTCCTTTGTGTGATCAGATAGACAGCCTCTGCTTCCTCATTTTTTTCCTTCATTGATGCTTTTACCCCTGTTAGAGAAGGAAATTGGTCGGTGGCATGGTCTAATTCACAAATAAGGCATACCTGGACACTATTCAGTGGGCACTCCCTTGGTGGATGTTTCTTCCTGCATTTTGGACAGAAAATGCATAATACTTGCTCCGGTTCTACTTGTTTCTGTTTGACCTGCAAAGTATCCATTTGTGAGGCAAAAGAGTTAATCATCTCTATTTTGAAACTTTCTAACATATTACCTATTTCTGCTCTTGTTGCTCCTCCATTTTCTGATTTTTGTACCCTTGAAAAAGTAGTATCCTTGGTAGCTATCTTATTCCTTATATATCCTCGAGAACATATTTTGCAGAGGTCTACAATGTCCTCATAGGATTCCTTAGATATATCTCCTTTGCCAAGCATATTCAGCATATCTAAACAATCTTCTCTAACTCCTTTTAGCAAAATGGTTTTCAAAATGTCCTTACTCACATTCGGATGGCTAGACCATTGTAGATTGTATTGGATTTGCTCCACAAAGTCTTCAAGGGTCTCGTCCCCCTTCTATGACATTTTGAACAGTTCCTCTCTTCATTCCCTTGTTTGACAGTAGTCTTGGTATTTGTGCATGAAAAGATGCCTCATTTGTATCCATGTTGAAATGTTTTCCCCTCCAAGTCTCATGAACCATATTAATGCATTTCCTTTTAATGTGGCTGGAAACAGTTTAAGCTTCTACGCAGTGGTGGTGTAGTCATAGCTTCTACACAAAATGTCAAATTCAAACAGAAACTCATCCAGATCTTCAGTAGATAATCCATGAAAATTTGGGAGAGATGAGAGAGGTATGTTTTTCATAGGAGCCATCCCTCATGTGGGAACATTAGAAATAGGAAAAACCAGGGTAGAGATAGTGTTTTCATTGTTTACCTGATCCTCATTGTTCTGTGGATTCTCTTGGTAGAGCTCTTCTTCATTATCCCCTTGATTCTTCATATGTACTCTCTCCCTCCACTCAATATGAACAACGTCCCACTCTTCCTTAGTGACTATCTGACAATTGATATGATAATCAGGTTCTTCTAGGTTTTCTCAATTCCAGGCTATACTGCCTTGATCCTCAATGTTCTTCAGTGTTTCGAGAGGGGGTGTTTCTGCTGACTGCGGATCACGTCCTCTTGGAGGATTGGCAGGGTGAAAAATGGATCCTTAATAAGAATCTGCTCTGGTTATTATCTCATCAACAATGGTCTCTCTTCCTAGTATGTTAGGATTTCTTCCTCCACGTCCTCTGGTGCCTATAATGTTAGTATTTTGGGGGGTTCATTCTCGTCTTTGGTGATTCATGTAGACTATTCATTCCAAAAAAAAAAACTAGTGTGCTTACAAAAATCTACAATTATCTTCCCCGACAGCGGCGCCAAAATGTTGGGCACCTTAATTCTCTAATTGAATGGAAAATCAAAGTGTTCAATATAAATTGTCAACCCATGGAATTCTATTATTTCAAGATAATTTTGCACAGTCTATGCTAGATTATGAAAGCATCTCTAATCTTATTGTAGTAGGGAAGTTCTTTTTTAACAAAACAAACAAACATTATTGCTAACACAATTGTGTTGATACAGATGGAGTGCTACAAACTTAAAATCATAATTGCAATCTAAACTAATGAATATACAAAAAGCCATGAATTGCCTACCTTAATCTAACTTTCTAATTCACTTTTGCAGGAAGAAATTCTATACTATTGCGGAAGGGAAATCTACTTATTGCAAGAATCTACTTCACACTTTTAATTCTCCAAAACAAGATTTTAACCTAATGCAGAAAAAGGAAAAGCATTTCTCCAGCCATGTTCAGCAACTGACTTCTAATTCTCATGAGACTAGTTTATGCGCATTTACCAAGAAGGAACTAAACTATAACAACAGTTGTATTCAGAAATATCTAATAGTTAAACCATTTGCAATGAAAACGACTAAATCTAGAATTCGAAATAGAGGGGAATCGGTGAGGAAGGTGGGCCCTTTCCTTCTCACTGAATCCACTCAAAGAGATAGGTTGCAGTCTGCTAAAGAAATTCAATCCACTTCTTCATTTAATTGCCAAAAAGATGTTTGTGTACAATAATCATTACTTTCTTCAGTTCAAGGAAAAATACTAACAACCCTTTACATTACAAAAGATTTGTTATTTAAAGTTAGAGTTGTTCAGTGTTCAAAAACAAAATAGTCTTGAGAATCCCTGATTCTCACGTTGTTCGTTAGATATCATTAATACAAAATCTTGAATTCTCCTTCATCAACATCATGAGCCAACATTCTAATCAGCAGTTGTTGCAGTAGTCGTATCACAACATAACTGGTGGTGTCTTTTGTGATAGCTTCCGAGATTAACAATATTTTGTTGTAGAAGTTGTGTAACAACTTCCAGGATTGATGGACATCCATTGCAGAAGTCCTGTAACAACTTCCAAGATTGGCGCATAGTTGTAACAACAATGAATTTATCGAAGTGGGTTGTTCTAACATTTTGATCATTAGTTAACTCATTTCAACATTATCAATCAAACATGGTAAGTAAATGAAAATATAAAATTAAGATGAGTAGTTCATACCTTGGGAAAAAGGGTCTCGGTTCTCATTATAATAGTCATTTAGCTTAGGAATGAGAAGGTTGAATGATCAAAAGGTGTAGTGAAAAAGGGACATTTCAAGGTCCTAATAGCAGGGTTATTGTCCCCACCTCTTTCGAAACATATCTAGTAGTCCTGCGTGACCCCTCTACTCCATATGTGAGTTTGCTCAACAAGCTATCATCAGCATGCATCATCAACAAATCATGTCAGAAATATATCCATAATCATATCGTCAAATCAGTTGCACTAATATCACATATAAAACAATCAAACCCCAATAGTTCACTCCTTGACTCAATCCAAAGTCCAAGGGGTTCCAGCAATGCCTCTACATCCTCGAGGTCAGAAATTGTGCACACTCAGTAAAACTGAGTCAATAACACCTATCTATGTCAATGAAGTAAAATAACATGACATCTACCCATAACATCTCATAATCAAAATAAAATGTTTTAATAGTATAATAATCTAGATCAATTGCGAGCAAGTGTCCTCAAAGAATAAGTTTGATCAGTGCACAAGAGCGGGATGTTACATACACCCCCTGTTGGTCTAAACTTCATCCCGAAGTTTCACAGTATAAGTGTTGAAATAATGTGTATCATAGTATCATAAATCTATCTATCAAATAAAAATGGAAATTGTTGGGGCATATCATATGCATCCTCCAAGGTCACTGAGTGCGGACTATAGTTGTCCCACTAGACCTTGACCTGATCCACCATTCGACGCCATAGCTATCAAACGTGATGATCCAGAATGTGTATTGGCTCAACCATGAGTGCCCCATTGTCCGATACCTGCAAGGAAATCATGTCAATACATGTGTAGGATCACTAATATAATGTCTCAAAACATATATGTGAAACACATCGTGCATACGCCTCAAGGAATCAGGCAAGACTAGTCGATAGGCCACGGGCCCCTTCCTTTCCACAATCTCGAAAGGTCCCATGAACCTAGGAGATATTTTATCTCCCTTTCCAAACTTGATTGAACTCTTATGCAGTTTAACTCGCAAGAAGACTCGATTGCCAACCTCGTAACTATGATCGACATGGTGCACATCAACATAACTCTTTTATCGATCCTACGCTTCTTTAATCCTTTGTCATATTGTTTGCATTTTCTCTTCCATTTCTTGGATTTCTTTTGGTCCCACCAGGACCCTATCCTCAAGGTGATCCCAACTCAAAGGCGTCTGACATGGTTGCCCATATAGAAACTCGAAAGGCGCCATTTTAATGGTGCTCTAGTAATTGTTGTTATAAGTGAATTCCACCAGTGGCAAGAATTCTTCCCAACACTTTTGTTTGTCCATCACATACATGCACAACATGTCCTCCAAGGTATGGTTTTTTCATTCGGTCTGCCCGTTTGTCTCCAGGCGATATGCAGTACGGAAGTTAAGTTGTCTTCCCAAGGCCTCTTGGAAACTCGTCCAAAATTTTCCAATAAACGTCGATCCTCAATCGGATATAATTCTCTTAGGCACGCCATGCAACCTCACAATGTCACTGATGAAAACTCTAGCTATGTCAGGTGCCTAATAAGTTGTATGCACAAGAATAAAGTGATCACTCTTTGTCAGAGTGTCTAATACTATGAAAATTGAGTCGTGTCTCCTTTCCATTAGTGGAAATCCAACAATAAAATCCATTGAAATAACCTCCCATTTTGATTCTAGAATATCATGTGGTTGTAGTAATCCTACTAGATGTCTATGTTCAGCCTTTACCTGCTGTCATTCTAGACATCTGGCCACATAGTTGACTATATCTTCCTTCATTCCCTTCCAAAAGAATAAGGTTTTAAGGTCTGACCTCATCTTCATGACTCCTAGGTGAGCCATGTACACTATTCTATGAGCCTTGTTTAGGATCAAACTCCTCAAATCGTTGTTCGGTGGTACGTAAATCTGATTTTTAATTAGTAATACATTGTCATCAAACATAAATCCTTCAAATCTTGGTACCATCATTGTGTTTTTTCTGATGAAACCCTCGACCTCTTTGTACCAGTCATCATCACACTATAAATTTATAATATTTTCACATAGATTCATCTGAAGAAGCAACAAAAAAATGATGTGTGGTCTCTAACTCAACACATCTATCACTCAGTTCACTATTCCTTTTATGTAAGTAATCTCAAAGTTGTACTCGCTAAGTAATTCCGACCAACGTCGTTGTCATGCGTTCAGGTCACTTTGTGTAAAGATGTGTTGTAGTCCACAATGGTCCGTCCTTAGTTCAAAATTTTCTCCAACAAGGTAGTGTCTCCAAACCTTCAAGGCATATACAATGGCTAACAACTCCAAATCGTCCATCGCATAGTTCTCCTCATGCCTTCTCAGTTTCCTCGAGATGCAAGCGATCACTCGACTGTCTTGCATGAAGACTCTACCTAATCCTTCCTTGGATGCATCAGTGCATACTAAGAAGTCCACATCCATGTTAGGGACCTTTAGTATCGATGTTATTATCAACAACTCCTTGAGCCTCCGAAATGCTTCCGCACATTTCTCGGTCCAAACAAACTTGGTTTTCTTCTACAATTCCGTGATAGGATTTTCTATTTTCGAAAATCCCTCGATGAACTGTCGATAGTATCCTGCTACACCCATGAAGATATGTACTTCTATGACATTCGTTGGCGCAGACCATTCCATAATAGCCTCGACCTTCACTGGATCCACGATGATACCTTCTCCGGAGATGACATGCCCCAAGTAGTAAATCCTTGATTGATAAAAAAAAAAATTGGTCAACTTTCCATACAATTTTTTCTCTCGCAAACACTGTAGTACCAAGCATAAGTGCTCATCATGCTCCTCCATTTCACGAGAGTAAATCAAAATATCATCAATGAATACTTGGAAGAACTTGTCCAAGTACTCATGGAACACTCCGTTCATCAAACTCATGAATACCCCTAGGGTGTTCGTCAGTCCAAATGGTAAAATAGTAAACTCGTAATGTCCAAACCTCGTCTTAAAGGCGGTCTTAGGGACGTCATCCTCCTTAATCCATAGCTGGTGGTATCTTGATCATAAGTCGATATTTGAGAACACCATCACACCCTTCATCTGATCAAACAGATCATCAATCCTCAACAATGGATACTGATTCTTGATCACGGTAGTCAATACAAAGCCTCCATGACCCATCCTTCTTTCGTATGAAAATAATAGGTGTACCCCATAGTGACACACTTGGACATATCAGTCCCAGGTCTAGAAATCATTTCAGTTGCATTCTCAACTCCTGTAACTCTGGGGTCGGCATCCTATAAGGCATTCTCACTATCGTTTCAGTCCCCGATTTTATGTCCATAGTAAATTCCAATTCCCTCTCTAGCGACATCCCCAGTAACTCCTCTAGAAATACGTCTACAAACTCTCTCACCACCGAGAGGTGTTCTACTCCTTCTGCTACTCCCCTTTCATTTAATGCAAGGATCACATAATTCTTACATCACTTGCGCATGCTCTTCCGTAGCTGCAAGGAAGAGATGAACCTCAGGGAAACTCCCTAGTCCTGACCTACAATCACATGTCTCTATCCCTCGTCATCGACCAAGATCAACCATTTCGTCTTATAGTTGAGTATCGCCTCATGTGATTCCAACCAGTCCAGACCAATCACAACATCATAAGATCCTAAGATCATGAGGTACATGTTGGCCCTGGTAACAAAATCTCCCAAGTTAAGGGTACAACCCATAACCTTTCCTCCAACCTTTTGTTTGGCTCCCGAATCCATATCTACAAAGTTAAACTCATCATGTTCGACTGCATTTACCTTAATCCTTTTTATCACTGCACCAGAAATGAAACTCTCGGTAGCATCGATATCTATCAAGATACTAAGGGTTTGGTCCGCGATGGTACTTGACGTCTTGAGCACAGTCGTCTGGTGCTCTGCCTGGCAGTTATTCACTGCTGCATGAATTCGATAGGCCTTGCCCAAATCTCCCACGATAGTGGGTCCGACTAATCCAGATGCTCTAGTCCTCTCCATAAGGTAGTCGTGGTGGTAGTGTCGCTCCCCACATGTCCAACACCCCTTCTTCGGTCTAGTACTCCTGATACCTGAAGAAAAAGATGACATCCCATTGGCCCAGAATCCTGGTTTGTTCTGTTGAACAAGCCTAAACTGTTGTTGATACAGTTGACGTTGTTGTTGATGTTGCGGTCCCCGATAAGGTGTCTATTGTTGAGGCATCGATCACCGAGGTGTAGTGAAAGTGGGTCCCCTCTGGAAGCCACGATATCACAGTGTATGTATGGCTGGTGTCTGATGTTCTTATGCACCAGATGACACCTTCCCTTCTGGTCTCACTGGAGTCCTGGTTTAACCCTCCCTGATAAGATCCTCCTATGCTATGAGGGTCTTCTATATGACATCATGCAAGTTTTGAGGCATCATAATGCTAAAATTCACACGTATTCTTCCATTAAGGATGAACACGAATCTGTTGACCTTAATTTTCTCAATGTTAAGATGTGGAGCATACTGGAGAAGCTCCATAAAACAAGCCTCATACACAAGCATCGTACAACCACCCTACCATAAGGCGTTGAACTCAATGACTTGATGCTCAATGAATTCCTCTGATAGGTACCTCTCTCATAACCATTCCTCGAATAGTTCGCATGACATGTCCTCGATGGCTATGTTTAGTTGTGGTAGGAGCATCTTCCACCATAGAAGAGCACTCCCCTTTAGTTGAAATATCCCCATGCGGACCTTCATGTTGGAGGTATAGTCGTGAACCACAAATCACATCACCATATTCTCCAACAATACCTTGGCAAAAGTGCCGTCTGAGGAACCAAAGAACTCAGGAAATTTGACCTTCTCGATCTCACGGTGAATGCTACCAGTACTGACTGGAGTGCGTGGTGGACCCTCAGGGGGTGTCAATGCCCTGGCCTCATCTCTATCCAAACGACTGATCAGTGCCTTATAAATTCACTTAAAATACCTCATCATCCCAACCACGTCACCCACCGCTATCTTCTCCTTCCCAACAACCTATTCGTCTCCCTGGGGGTTAGACCCTCGGGCATGGATGTTACTGGAGGTGTCACACCTCCTCCCCTAGCACCCCGTCATCTTCCTCTGCAGCGTCCTCTAACCATGATTACTGGCATGAGTACAAGTCAACTTAATTAGAAACATTATAATCAAATCATATCAATGAAAGTTGTAGTGATCCCAACTCATGGGTTGAACCTGGCTCTGATACCAAATGTAACAACCCCTTCGTTATGGCCAGGAGAGAAGCAATTTTTTTTTGTTTTTTAAGAATTAAGTGGCAAGAAGGCGATGAAGACAATAGTTTAACCACATCATAGATGACAAACTCAAGCACGTAGCCCAGGCAATAGGAAACTATGACTCCACTCACTGGCACAAGGGAAAATGGGAGAAACATGTGTAGGACAACAAGGAGGAATGACTACTCGCCCGATGCAACAAGACACTCCTACAAGATAAAGGACAACTTCCCCTTCCCGACGCAATGAATTTGATGAATAAAACTAGAACCTTAAGGCACGTGAACCAAATTCATGAAGGCATTCCACCCATGCACCCAAGCAACTTACCGTGCATGACAACACTCTGCAACACACATCGACTTTGGCCAGGTTTCGCTCGTCACTATCCCATAGGGTGTGCCATGAGCCCCTCATCAGGAATCATGTCATCCCTAGGTGATAGACGTGTCGACATGTTGACGGGCGAAATTGACCGTCCGTCAACTGGGAGAGTGGAACCGGTCCGGGGTTGTCTAAATAACCCAAGCCATTTGGAATGGACCACCCTGACGAGTTTAACGGCTCCGTTGGCCGCTCTAAGGTCTTCTATGAAAACCAGAGAGAGAAATGATCTGAGCTAAGAAATCTAACTAAAGTAAATAAAACAAACTAAACTATAACTGAATACAAGAAACTAGCTAAAATAAAGGAAACTAGAAACTAATAAAGAAAAGAAAAGGAACTAATATACTAAATATAAACTATTCTAACTATTCTATCTACAAACTACAAATTACTCTTATAATAACTCAAATCAACTATCTAATTATCAGCTACAATATTTATTATTCACAAATGTACACTATGAACAACCTACAGATTTGATTAAAACCTACAAAACTCGTGTGTTTGCTGCCTTAGGACAGCCAAGAATTTTTTTTTTTATTTTTATATTTTATGAAAAAGAAATAAAAACTACTGAAATTAAACGATCTAATATATTTACTGAAATTAAACAATCTAATATAAACCTAATTAAACTTATATCTATATTAAACTACTTAATAAAAACAGTAAACAAAAGATTAATTGACCAGGAAACGCTCTAAGTCTGCCCTGTGTATGATGACTCCTTAAGCTGGTTGGAGGAGGGAGACTCACACCGTTTAATCCTTAAGATTTTCGTAAACGATTGGTTGTGCTGCTTCTTGAAGTGTATTACAGGACAAACAAGACATAAAAGAAAATCATAACAATCTTATGATTATAACTTCTTGCAATAAGGGAAACCTATTATGCAGAAAACTTATATATAACAATTCAATTTATGAAGAAGATAAAACTATCATTCACAAAATGAATTAACAATTGTTATGTATTTTATCTATTTGGAAGAAACAAGATATGGATAACAGTAATAAAATTATATCATTTGGATTTGATTTAGATAGCTAAAGTAATCGTAAATCATAAACAAAGTGATATACAAAACATGAAACAAAATCTTGATATATTGAAAAGCAAAAGCTATGACAAAACATCAATTTTGCTCCAGTTGGTATCAGAATTCCATATCCTTGTTCTCCCACAACTGAGGATGATGATTATTACAAAAATCATAAGTATTTATAAGACTCTTCACAAGGTAAAACTTCCTTGTGGATAATATCAAAATAAAATACATAATCTGGGAAAGATCCCCAAAATCTTCTAAAAAATGCAAGTGAAATCCTTGAGATATCCTCTAACTGCTCAACCACTCAATTGAAAATTTGAATTTACCTGCAATAGAACACAAATATCAAATTAGAAAGATATTTGACTAACAAAATCCTAAAAAATTGATCCTACAGACTTAGCTACAGAATCATATGATTCTGTAGCTAGTCAAAATAGCAAACAGGACCAGATCTCAATCAAATAAAATCAAATCCAATCATCTTTTAGCAATCTTTAAAAAACAAATTACTAATAATTCAAATGAAATTATCATTCAAATTAAATCATATCAAAATAAATGCAATCAAAATAGAGTAAAGAATGCTCTGTTTTTAGTTACCATAAAACATGGTCAAACCTTGACAGTCTTGTTTTGAATTAAACAAAATCAAGCAGTGAATCTAGTGATATGAGATACGATGAAATCGTAATCCACAACCATAATCGAACAGAATCGTATACAAGATATGATATGCCGCAGCATAACTATAATCGATATCGTTGAACACAACATATATGTTACAACTGTAGCAATACACATAGATTTCATGTCGTTTCAATCAACAGTAAAGATAGGTGAGCATAAGATTCATTCTATTGTAATCAAATATGAGAAGGCTGTGACGATATGCTCAGAACGAAATATGTGTAACAATATTGACCAAAAATCACCATAGATTTCATTTGTTGGATGTAACAACAGTATCGATAACCATAAGCTGGACAATAATCAAACAAAATTGGGTCTGAGCCAATTATAGAACAATTCATCATCCTGTGCATATTCATTCCCGTTTTACAAATCCATTCGTAACTGAATATCGATTGTTATTCCAATTCAAAAGATAACAGGGTCGACTGGTCACAACAAATTGACTGGCTGGGAGTTGTATAACTGTTACGATTTGTATCACTTCACGATTTGGTAAATAATAAACAAAATCTTTTTTAAACATAATCCAAATCGTATCTGGGTTGGTCAAAGTCATATGTAAATAAAATTGTAACAGATAACCATGTGTCACATAACCAATTCAGATCACAGCATAAATCGTGTCTCAAGGATTGAAATGTAAAACAACTTGTCTATAATAGATGCAACAAAACATTCAATTGCAACCGATTTAAAACAATCAAATCCATATTATGACTAACAGAAACAAGACCAAATCCAATAACAAAATTTGATTTACCAAAAAGAGTTATATACAGCAATGCATGTTTATGTAACAGAGCAGGTCGATGATATACACAGAGTTTATGAATGTGCGATATAAATGGGTGAAAGTTATACCAGCGAGGTTGCTGAGGTTATGCCAATTTCGAATTGACAATAGATGTAGCTGACTCGACATTCTTGAATAGAATTGAACCAGTAGTTCGCTGCTTTTTATCAGTGGGCTTCCCTTTAATGTTCTGACCGGTGAGCTTTGCCACTTGGTCTTCCAAATCATAGATTCTAGATTGCAACATCGGCACATCCAAGTAGTACCTCTCCAACCATAACCCACACTGATCGCATGGTGGAACAGCTGGTTGAGCAGATGAGGGTTTCGATAAGTCACCGAGGGTTCCACGAGGTAGTTCAATGCCAAGAAAATTAGGATCATCCCGCAAACAAGGTGGTAAATTCTTGACATAGTCATAAGGAGGTTTGTCACACAAGCCTTTTGAGTAAGGATACTCATTTGCGAGAAAACGTTCAATCTTTGAATCAAAATCTTCACTGACCATGATAGGCTCAGGATTGGCAGAGGGTTTCAGGTTATTTCTCGCCATGTGAGATATTAACCGAGTGTTTTTCTTACCTTTAGAATTAGCATTAGCTTTAGCTTTAGGCTGTTTGGTTGTGGGCTTAGCAATTTCAACCTGTTTGGTCACATACATGGGCAAGTTCGTAGGTGGGTCGGGTAGAGGTTTGGGTAGCAAAACGTTGTAAGGTATAGGGGGGATAGGTTTTCCTTCGCTCACCATAGGTTTATCAACCTGTGGTGGGTTTGACTCTTCAAAGCCATTACAAATGAGAAAATCACCTCAACTGTCACGACGTAACCCCAACTCATAAACCATAATTATTTTAATTAACCCCAAATAAAAGAGACTAGTATCGGCCTGGCTGCGCTTGTACCTCTTCGCCATCTTAAACAAACTTCTATGAAGGTAGTGAGGTACATTGAGTTCAAAACCCATAAAAACCATCAATAGACAAAGGTGAAACAACAAAACGAACCCGTACCTACCCTGGCAAGTAATGAATTGCTTGATTATGATTAGCAGGTCGTGCCAGCGCTGTTTTAACATTTTTGCAGGCCATCCCTTGTCGCAGGGTTTCACCATTCGAGATTGGAAGAGCAATGTCCACGGGACATCTTCTAATTTACAATTTTTAGACCACTTCTGTCCTGTAGCAGGCAGACTGGTTGACGAGCTAAGAAATTTCTCATTAATCTGCATTTGCACATCCCCAATTTTGGCTCAACAACCATCGAATGATAACGCAAATTTCCGAGCCACGATAGGGTTATAACCATCGAATTTCCTTATGAACGAGAGCCACCCGAATTTCTCCAAGTCGCTATAAGTGCCATCAAACATCAGCAGTGCTTGGCACCCATTGGGCTCGACCCTTACGACAGGAGCCATGGCTTCTGTGCATGGTAGGGTTTGGTTTGAACAATACAAAACGCAGGAGAAAAATGATAGGGCTTAACAGCTACAAGCACTCAAAGGGGAATGAATCAATGTAATGCATGGAAAGGTGGTGGGATTACCACTGCCATGCAGAGTATTAATGGCTGGGTACAACGTTGTTCCATCAGTAATCATAACGTTTAAAACACATTAATCGGCCAACCCAAATTGGTGTATAGCCATATCAACGTGCTATCAATCAAATGTAGAACCAAAACCATATGTTATATTCATGCACCAAGTGTATAGTTCAATCCAACATGAAATCCAACATTAACCAACGCACCATTGTATTCATCATTAAATAAAAAAAAAACGTTTAAACCAATGTTAATCCAATCGTGCCATTGCATAAATTCAGACTACCAAACCAAAAGTTTACCCGATCGGGGTTTCATAACTAAAACCTTTGCCTTTCAACATGCCATCGAAACTCATATGTTGATCATGCGCTCATAGAAAAATAGATAACCAATGTTTTATAAAACATTATGACAAATGGTTTTATAAAATCGATAAGTCAAGAGCTCAAAACAATAAGGATCATATCACATAAAACCAACATCAATCATGACCTTTATAGAATCAAATGTAACCAATAAATTTGCATGCTCAATGGCTTATTAATCAAATAAATCCAAATGCGCAATCAAAGTAAGAGTAGGCCAAGGGAAATAGTTTGAAAGAACCTTTGCAGTCGTGTGATAAACCAATGGTAAAGTGCCTTTCAGAAAATTAATAAAAGACGACGACATTCCAAACAACGATGGAGGGGTTTTCACACTTTCAGTTGTGAAAACTGAAATGAAACCAAATTACAATTGTCGCAAAAAATGAAACAAATGTCTAGTTGAAAAATGCAACGATGACTTTTCGTTTAGAAGACAATTAGGTGTAGGCAGCGTTTTTAGGGCAATAAAAAAAATTGAATTGGCTGCCAACAATGGAGACACACTGGTAGAAGTAGTTATCTCTGTCAAAAGTGATAAATTCAGATTAGGACAGCAAAGAAAATTTCAACTCAAAAACAACAACCAGAAAATTGTACAAACATCATCATTCACCATCTTTTCCAGCGAT
>JZKD02S0200296.1:288321-306576 GCA_000966675.3 Picea glauca | reverse complement strand
TTCAAATTATACTTAAACCATTCAACTATATCCAATGAGAAATGAACAATAGTATAAGAGTTACACCAATACACCATAATACACCATGCACAATATATGAGAAATAATCAATAGTATATTGCTCAAGGGAAGTAATGACTTCCAAAGGTAGCTACAACTTCCAAATGTAGAGGGAGGGATAAACCTCCAAGAGGAAGATACAATCCTCCAATATAAAAAGAGAGTTGAACTCGCCATCTTTGCCCCTTCCTTCCACCCAATAATATATGAGAGATAATAAAACTTTACATTAAATCATCACATAGAACCTGATAATGCTCCCTGAGACTTCTTCAATTTCCGCAATTCTTCAATTCTTGGAGTACTCAGATCCTATAGATAATATTACTCAATGTATTCTCTGAAACTCCTCCAATTTTCACTCCTTGAATCCTCCCCAAAAAGAGGTTATAGAAAGAATGGTAGACTTTATTCAATTCTGGTCTGTTCAAAAGACCTAGATTGTACAACATGCCCCGCGCTAAATATTTAACATCTAATTATGAAACTCACAAACAAGAAACTACAGTCCATAATATTTCCAATGGAAGTGGTCCCACTTCATTTTGATATGTATGAAAAATTTATGACTGTTTTACCTAGAACACCTTAGAAAACATCACCAAAAGACTTCATCCTCCCTTGAAATCTGACCTTCTTATCTTCTTATTACCTATGAAATTTGACTTGTATCAAATGAATGTATAATGATTTTTATTTATACCATTTATGTCACTTCCTTTTAACATTGGGGTCGACCTGACACTTTCTTATATTGTAATTCTTTTCTTTAATTATTTTCAGGGCCTACATGTACTTCCTTCTTCAATTCACTTTGTCATTATCAAAAATTCATTTCTCCTCAACCATGAGGATCCACGTGACGTGCCACATACCACTGGAAACAACATGATGTATACTATCCATTCATGGGTGTTGTATATGCATGTCAATTGTCCTTCATGTCCAAATACCTTTATCAATCTTGTGGTCCAAAACCCATGACTAGGGTTGACATCAATGACAACAACCAATCTTCCAATAGAATGTACAGTAATTGAAACTGAAAAATGCATACAAGGAGGAAACAAATATAAATTCTAACTAAGAAAATAAAACACACGATATATATATCTATACAGTCACCCAAACCATTGGTGGGCCCCCCAACAAGTCGTGGCCACTCTCCAACAACAAAACACAGGCTTAACTCAATGCAATTCTGTTATTAATTAAAAACCGAAGTCTGGAACACAAGTTGCAGAGAAATGTTTGAATTACACAATGAAATTCTTCTTAAAAGTTATGTCTATGGTATTTCCAATGATAGTGGTAATTATAGGTAAATTATATCTTGAAAGGTCGACCACTGGATGGGTCGACCTCCTCTAAAAATGGAAAATTCATTAAATGAGCTTCTAACAAGATCATCTTCTAGAAAATCTATGAGCCACTCAACGATCAACATAACCTCCGAATCTGAGGTGTATTGAGGTTTGTAGTTGGATGCCATGATGAGGCACAAAACCCAAATCGTTGATTCGTCCATCATAGGCCACCAATGTACCAACTGCCAACTCCAGTGCGCTCCGAGTGTTGGATCGCGTGCTGGATGGAGTGTCAGATCGTGTATCGGATGGGGTGTTGGATGAAGTATCAGAAGAGGTACCGGATGGAGGATCAGACTGTGATTTTGCCTTGTTACACACAAACCGTGCATTAAATACTTGTAAACATCAAATTGAACTGACTTGAGCTCAAAATGTTTGTAAAAACAACAATTACACATACCTAATGTGAATCCATGATGAATTGATATAAAAAAAATTGAAACTCCTTCAAAATGGCCAATAAAAAGCATAGATTATATAATATCGGTGCAAAAAGGATTTGATCATAGAAATAAAATAGTCAAAATACAAACCCAATATTACTCCCGCACCTAAAGATTTGCAGGTCCCACTGCAAACAAAAATGAATTACCCGACATGACTATACTTGTGAAGGAGGGGGTGGATTAGCTTTAGAAGCTTCTCCCTCTTGTCTTGGAGACTCTGTCTTGGGCCTTTTATGATTTGTCAACTATGTTCGAAGGATGTGATTGGCATTGTTCATTTGATCAACCAATCATTGGAGAGAATTCAATTTTTATTGCAACACTGCATTGTCATGATGGAGATGCCTATCCATAGCCTTTCTCTCTTCCAACTGTTGAAGCAACCAAGCATTTTCTTGTTGTAATTTTTCAAAAATTGGAGTATGATCATATGTTTCAGAAGAGGGCTTGGATCCCTTGATTTATGTATAAGGTCTATCAACTTTGGAAGCTGATGTAGTCATATGGGAGCTAGGAGTAATAGAGTGCTTATGAGAGGGAATAAGTTCAGATTTTACTTCTCTATCAGGATCAAACTCCTCTGCAGAAACTTCCCTTAGTCTTTTATGGGGGATTTCATGATCAGAAGACACTTGGATAGGATCTTAAGTGCTTGGGGGTTTTACATTAGACTTTCCACTTGCACTTCAGGTACTTCTTCAAAATATTCCCCTTTGAACCGATTGGCTCCTCTTCTATTTGTAGGGAATAAAGGGAAATATTGTTAAAATTCATCTTGTAACTTCTTGGGTTGAGGATCAACAGGTTTTGAGAGAAATGGAGAATTATCAATGGCTTTTTAGTTTCCTTGCCTAATGAGGCTACAGGGGAATCAACAATTTTCTTGGTCTTTTGTTCATACAGAGAGATAGTTTCAGTGGGAGGGTTTGGAGTCTTTGGAGAATGAGGCTTAGATGGAGTAACAGTCCCTAAATCAATTGATTTATTTCTGATCTTGACTGTGAGATGGGGGTTTGGGAATTGACAGAGGAATTCATCCCATGTATTGCCTTGTTTTGTCAACTCAGTTATGAAAAAATGTTTGATGAGGTCGTGGTGGAATAAACTATTATGAGTATTGGCCATATTTTTTTGTACTTGGGAAGACATTTTCTCAATACTTTTCAAGAAGCAGACAGGAAAATTCAAGGGCTTATTAAATTGGAAATGATCTAATAGACGAAAATGGAAATCTTTGAAGAGAGAGTATCTACCTTCACAAGTGATAATCTTGGTAATGACGATCAGAGGATTAATCAAATTATCCTTAATCCATTATTTGGAGTACCCTTTAGCTCTGAAAACATTCTAAAACTTAGGCTTGAAAACTCAATTGTAGCTTGGTCGTGGAAATTGATGGTGTTTGAACCAACGATCTCCAAGCCATGGAAATTTCGTGGCTGACACAATTGACTCCTCAGAGACCAAGACGGCCAGAGACCCTATGCGCACCATCCTCCCAATGAACCTGAGAGTGAATTACAGTGATATTCCATCATCGTGGCCCTGCAGATAGGACAAGAATGGTCCCCACCCCGAGTGAAGGAAAATATCCCTACAATTTGTGAATTTGGGAATGGCCAGAAGCTCGGCATATGAGGAAGAATCATAGCGTTTAGGCATGGTTACAGCACAAAGGATGAGCATATAGATGAAACTGGTCATAGGGTGAGTGAAACACAGTAAGCAGGGATGAGAGAAATGGAAATTAGAGCTAAACCCCCTATTTTTAATGTGATCAAAGTGGAAAACGGTTGAATTCGTGAGCGAATTCATCACACTCGATTTCCATAGACTTGTAACAAAAATATGTATTGAATATTTTAAAGATCTATAATTGACATAAAGAACCATTTAAGAGGTCTTTCAAAGAAATATACAACATGCTTATAACACACAGTGATGTCAGTGGTATATATTTTAGCATTTTAATAAAAATAATTGTTGATATAATAGCCCAGAATATCATGAAAGAAATATACATAATTTTTACAAAGATTCCACTTTTTCTTCTCATGGATTATAGTATATATAGGCAATGTTTATCATTTTCCAGCTCATGAAACCCCTCCCCCACTCATAAGTATTGTGGCACCTCACAATAAAAAATATAGGGAACCATTCAATTCTCCCAATAGCCTAATATTTATAGCTTTCCAAGTGTAGAGATAAATTTCACACATCAGTCTAATGAGATGGTTATAATATGGCCCCACCTATAGGATAGAACATCCTATATATAGTTAAGAAGAGGTAGGCTAGAGAGTATCAGGATAGTCTTAAAGTTAGTTCCGAATGGAAGATTTATCGAGTTCATTGACCTTAGCTTAACCATACATACTTATTTTCATCTTTGTCTACAAGTAATGTCATACATCAGGACAAGTTTAAGATTTAGGAATTTTATTTATTTTTTCGTCATATTATCACCCTCTCTAGGTAGAATGCCATGTTGCCAGCAAGCCAGTTCAATTATCTAGCGGGTTTACCTAGTCATAGCACAGGCCGGTCCCTGCTACCAGTAGACCTGTTCAGTATCCTGATAGGTTAGACTCTTATACCCTAAAAGACTGGTCCACCATCTTTTAATATTTTTATATAAAGATTTATTTTTGCAAGAAGATGGGGAGACAACCTTGAAAAACATTTTTTTTTTTTCTTTAAGATTGGGATGGTATTTATGTTAGAGGATGACTCTCCTTTATGTATTCCTTATAGATTGTCCTGATGTAAGGGGTACTTAAGAAGACGTATCCTATCTAAAGATATGGTATAATCAAGCATTTTTAGTGTGTAGTGGATGGCTACATTGAGAAAGAACAAAATGGTATCTTTAGGCTCGAATCACTTTTTTTTTTTTTCTAAGTTATTGTGATGTTTCCATGGCTAACCACTAATTAGAACTCCTTGCTACTCTTTAATAAAGATACTTTACTCACTTACTTGGGGTTCTTGGGGAAATTGTATGAGTAACCTCTAAGTTTGATAGTCAAGGTATCACTTCCTTATATCCTCTAGTGGTGGATGTTAAGAGTAGTTGCCATTAAATATGCCTTGAGAAAAAAGAAGATAGAAATATTTTCAAAAACATGGATAATTACAACAAGTCGTTATTTAATTGATGCTTAGAAAACAATAAGGTTCAAATGTAGCAATATTTTTGAAGGAAAATACTTCCCTTTTTTTCTCCTTGAAACTGTCTACTCTTGGTGAAATAAATACATGCTGAAATCTCTAGAATTGTCTATCAACACACTTCAAACTATTTACATATGTACAGTCAAAAAATTTAGAAAAAAGTTTCAAAAACAGGGGGAAACTTCCCCATCTACTAAGGCCAATTCCTTGTCAGTTGACATGACCTATAGAAAATATTCTTTGGAAATGGGTATGTGATAAAGTTTGAGTCGATGTCCATTCACTATGAAAGGGACTTGTCCATCGTCAATTGTTTTGATATTAACATCCCCATTATCATACACGGTGACTACCTCATAAGGACACAACCACCGAGTGGTAAGTTTTCCTTTGAAAGTTTTAAATTGGGAGTCAAGCAACAAAGTCCAATCACCAGGTTGGAAGTGTTTCTTCTTAATAAACTTGTCATTCCACTTGCTCCTCTGGTTTTGAACTAATATTGTCCGTTGGATAGCATCTTGCCTAATCTAATCCAACCCGTTTAATTGTAGGGATCGTTGTTTCTATGCCTCATCTAAGTTTAATCCCAATTGTGTGGAAATACAAAAAGTCCTAACTTGGAATTCTATTTGTAGAAGTACTTGTTTTTCATACACTAGCTCGTAAGAAGTATGCCCAATGGTGTTTCTCCAGGTGGTCCGATATGCCCACAAAGCCTCTGGAAGCATATTATCCCAATATCGATGGTGTAATTGAAAAGTCTTGGTTAAGATGGCTTCCATAACATTGTTTGTGGACTCTACCTGACCATTATCTCGCAGGTGATATGGAGAAGACTTGCAGTGCTTGATCCCATATTTCTCTATTAATTCTCTCATCAACTTGGAAGTGAATTGGGTTCCTTGGTCTATAACAATTTCATGAGGAACACCAAAGCGAGTAAATATGTCTTCATAAATTAATTCAACAAAAAAATATTTGGTAGCCCTAAATAAGGATTTTGCTTCTACCCATTTTGTGACATAATCTATACAAACCAAAATATAATTCTTCTTATGAGACATGGGTGTAATTGTTCCTACAAAGTCAAGGGCCCATTTCTCAAAAGGTTCTATCATAACTTTGGCACGCAAGGGAATTTCATCAGCTGAAGTGGGTCTTCCTATCCTTTGACATCTATCACAACTCCTCACATATTTGGCAGCATCCTTCAAAATGCTAGGCCAATAGTAACCTAAATGTAACACCTTATATGTTGTACGTTTGTCAGAAAATAGCCACCACATGGTCCATCATGACAATTTCGTAATATTTTTGGTATCTCATCTTCTCGGACACATCTACGAATAATCGAGTCTGGACCAGTAAGAAAGAGGCCATGGATAAACCAAGAGTAGTTAGCACTTTGCGTGATAATTCTATGCTTTTCATGAGGTGACAAATGAGATGGTAACTTCCTAGTAGCCAAATAATTTTCCATGTTTGCAAACCATGGGGTATTTACAGAGATGGAAAAAATATGCTCATTTGGGAAACTATCACCAATGGGAATAACATCACCCTCATGTTTTATGCATGAAAGAAAATCAGCTACCAAATTCTTCTTTCCAGGTCGGTCAAGGACGATGATATTGAACTCTTGCAATAATAGGATCCACCTAGTCACTCGGCCATTGGTAATGGGTTTATTCATAAGAAATATAATGGCAGAGTGATATGTATGTACAAATAATTAGTAACCTCCGATGTAGTGGCCAAAATTATTGATGGCATGGACCACTGCCAAGAATTCCTTTTTGGTAACTGTATAGTTTAACTCGGAAGAGGACAAGTTCTTACTCAAAAAATAAATGGCATAGGACTGATGGTCTTCTTTCTTCCCTAATACTCTTCCTATTGTAGTATCAGAGGCATCAGTGGATATGTGAAATGGAAGGGCCCAATTGGGCCCCCTAAGAACTGATGCCACAAATAACTTATATTTCATAGTTTCAAAGGCGGTTTGACATTGGTCAGTCCAAAGAAAATCAACATATTTTATTAACAATCCAAATATGAGTGCAACAGTCTTTGTGAAATTTTCAATAAATTGTCGGTAGTATCCGACATGTCCAAGAAAGTTTCTTATATCTTTTTGAATCTTGGGGGGTGGAAGTTTGATGATTACCTCAATCTTAGCAGGATCAAGTTTAATCCCTTCAGATGAAACCTGATGTCCTAAGACCACTCCTTCAGTCAACAACATTTTTCATTTTTCATGACTTAATGATAGGTTCATTTCTTGACATCTGATAAGGAATTTTTCTAGATTATATAGGGTTTTAGGGTAAGTATTTCCATATACTATAAATTTTCCCACGTACACCTCCACACAATCATGAATAATATCAACAAATATTCCTAGTACTGCTCATTGAAATGTGGCAAGAGCATTACACAAGCCAAATGCTAAGACTGTATAGGCATAGGTGCCCCAAGGACAAGTGAAGGTAGTCTTGTCTTTATCCTCGGGTGCTATGAATTTAGTTGTACCCTCTATATCCATCTAAAAAGGAGAAATATTTCTTTCCTGGCAGGGTATCCAAGACTTGGTCAATGAAAGGAAGAGGAAAATAATCCTTTAGAGTGGCCTTGTTAAGCTCTCGTAAATCGACAAAAATTATCCATTTCCCAGTTACTTTCTTGGGAACCACTACAAGAGGGGATACCCATTTACTATCGGAGATGGGATAAATAAATCCAACATTCAATAACTTTTGTATCTCCTCTTTTACTATATCCTTGAGTGTCGGGTTCATCCTTGTCTCGAGTTGCCTAACAAGTGTTACTCCTCCCTAGGTATATATGTTATGGATGCATGTGTCGAGGTGTATACCCTTCATGTCAATGTGTTCCCAGGAGAATGCCCTTTCTTGTTCTTTAAGGACATTTACTAACTGCTTTTGTTGGTCTGCATCTAGTCTGGAATTTATATGTATAAATTTCCCTGGACTAATCTCATAGGGCATGGTATGAGATGTGGAAAACTCATCTATCTTAAAAATAAAATATGTCGAAGAAAAAATCGATGGGTCCAACTGTTTCTGAAATTCTTCCCCAAACATGTACTCAAATTGGGAAAAAGATTGTGGAAAATCAACACACATGATAGCATAAATAAACTGGTTTATCACATTTTCCATTGTTTTCTCCTAAAGTGCCTAGGAATGATCACTTGGAAACACGGGTTCTTCCCAGTCCTCATTCTCGTATGGACATTCAAGCCACCATATAATTTCCATGATAGGTTGAGCTAGTGGGTATATGTATAGAAAGTCCATTTGAGATGGTCATTTCACCTTCTCTACAACCAATAAATGCATTGGTTGTGGCCAACCAAGGTCTTCCCAAAATAACGGGATGCCCTTTGGTAGGATCCTTTAAATGAGTAACAAGAAAGTCTATCGAGTACTCCCATGAGGCTAATATAACTATGATATCATCCAAGATTCCTTCAGTTATAACATTTGTCTTATCTACTAATTCCAAAATAGTTGTGGTAGGTCTAAGAAGAGGTTTTAACTGTAATTCCTCCAAGGTAGTAACAGTCATAACATTGATGGTTTCCCCTAGGTCAATGAGAGTGTTTCCAATTGGAACCTTATTAATGGTTATGGTTACTATGGGGTTCCCTAGCTTCCCATATTTTGCAACCCTAGGTTGCTCTGATATGTACTCAAAGAGTTTTCCTATTAAATGTACTGTTGGAGGATCCTTCTGCTTCCTTCTTGGCTTCTTAATAAAAAATTCTTTGACTACCTTACTATAAATTGGAATGTCCTTTATGGCTTGTAGAAAGGGAATTTTGAATCAAATATTCTTCAATTCATTCAAAATGTCAAATTTCGGGCGAGTGGTAGGTTTCTCCATCACTAATCTTTCTGGATAAGCAGGGGCCTTTGTAATTTGTGAATATTCTTTTTGGGGAAGCTTGGGTTCCTAGTCTTTAGGAATGATAACATCTTCCCACTTAGTGTCATTTGTGGGTTGTTTGGGAGTTTCATCTCCTTCTTCTTCCTAGATGACTACTAAAGGCCTCTACCTATCCAAAACTTTTGTCGACCTTAGTTGAATCTCCTGAAATGGAATAGGAGAAATAAAATATATTGGAAAGGCTTGCATATCAACATTGTGAAGAGGTTCAATTGGTTTGTTATTGGGGTTGGGAATTGGTTGTGCCAGTAATAATGTCAGTCTTAGGGAGATTGCATTCTAGTATTACTATGGTTTTTGTGGAATAGGAGTTAAGGGTGGGGGAACAAAACATGGAAAAAGTTGTGGAATGTTCAGTGGAAACTGGGGGTAAGGATGAGTGAGCATAGAGATAGGTGGAGCTTGAGGGCTTCCTTGGATATTCCCTCCTCTCCATCCTTGTAGCCAAGGATGGTGATACTGTGTAGACCAATTTTTCCAACTCGGTGAGTTCCACTGTTGTGGTTGTTGATAATAAGGTGTAACTTAAGGTTGTAGATCCGGGTATGTACGCTGAATTCTTGGCTTCCATGGTCTCCTAGGTGCATAAGAGGATTCCCTAGGATCCCCACTTTTGTAGATGTCTAACAAACTGGGCAGTGATGGGAACTTTTCATTTGGGTGGTCTTCAGTGTAGAAGCCACAAACTAAAATATTATGTAATGGGCATTCCCTTGAGGAATGCTTCCTCCTGCATCTTGGGAAAAATATGTTCATTGTTGCATTCTCCTCCTTCTGTTTATTTTTAATCTTTAGGGTGTCCAAATGGGAACCTATTGTAGTTAAGATATTCATTTTGAAGTTCTCTAAGAGGTTCCCTATCTCTACCCTTTTGATACCACCCGAACTAACTACTTTTAGGTTTCTACTATAAGGATCCCGAACACTCTTCCCCATTTTGGATCTACTCCTCGAGTAATTCCTACACATTTCACATATTTCAGCAAATGGTTTATGGGAGATGTCACCTGATGCCATCATGTTAAGTGTCTCTAGGTATTCTTATGAAATAAATTTAAGGAAAAGATCCCTAATTTCATCATCTAGAAGGCCATTGTACTTTGATTTCTACAAGATATAAACAAACCGTTCCAAGTAATCCTCAAGATTCTCATCCTCTAACTGTTGGATTTTGAAAATATCATTACGAGAGTCCTTGGACTTGCAGGAGTCTTGGTATTTTTTAAGAAATATATCTTTCATGCCTTCCCAAGAGATAATATTGGACTCTCCCAACCCCATGAACCATATTAATGTGGAATCCTTGAGGGTGGTGTTAGCACAAGAATTTTCAACTAGAAGAGGCCCAACTATTAGAGTTTTGGGTTTTTGCTAAAGTGTTAACTCCCTCAGTGTTAAGGTGCACAACCTACTATACTACCAAGACACCTAAACACAATGGGTTCGAAATTATAAAATGCCACCAACCACTCTGGACACGTTCAATATTGAAGGCACTGGGTTTTGACATTGCTACCTAAACCTACACCCAGGCGCAGCATAAGTGGCGCTACCTAATATTCTGGCAGAAAAAAAATTGTGCAAAGTTATTTTACCAATTTTGAGTCACTAACTTGAAACTTGGATTTTGAAAAATTGAGAAGGTATTTTTGAAAACTGGAGCAGTCTTTTGTTCATAACATTCCAAATAACACAAACCTCTCTCATTTTTTCAAAATTTTTTATGGTTTGAGAGATATTAGACATATAATTGGAGGTACCCAACTGTTTTACAGTGGCGCTGCCTAATTTCTTGTAGCGGTCATGGTTTTGATATTCGCCTTGTTGGGAGGTTGCCACATGTCAAGGAGGGTTAGAATGACTTCTCAAGGATCAGTTATATTTCAAGGGACACCTTCACCTGAGATTTATCTCCATCAAAGGCCTCATGCAATGAGGTGGAGACATTTTATTAATGACTTCCAACAAATTCCTAAAAATTAGCAGTTTGTTGGATTTTTGTCTCTTTGATTGTTTCCACCTATATCCAAGGCTTAGAATCCAATGGAGGAGATGGGATTCGACCTCCTTAGTTCATTTGGATTCTCTTGTCTATTTAAATAAGGAAAGACCTTTTGGAGAAGGGATTCATGAGCCAAGAGAGGCTATAGAGAGTAGGAGTAGGCAGTTTTTCTGTGTGTGTTCATTTGTAAGTTTGTGGGAATTTTATGATTGTAAGAATTAATGCTATTGGAGACTCATGAGAGATGTGATTTCATATTTTAACTCTTCTATTTATATTTCTTCTTATTTGAATATATTGCAGATTTGAGAATCAAAGGCTACCAATGATTTATGGATCATTAAGCAGCAGAGGATCTGTTGTATTTTTCCCATCAATCATTGTTTATATTCAAGTATTTGTTGATTCATTAAATTGAGAGGATCTTTGTTTAGTGAAATTTCTATCTTATGTTTTCCTTCTTCATTCTTCCACCTATCAACATATAATCTTGTTTTATGTTGAGCAGCTTTTGTGCCTTCGATGAGTAGGATGTTTGTGACTCCATTACCCATTGGTGTAGCCTAATGATATATAGTTTGCATCCCTCTCTCTTTCTTTATCCATCTTGTTGATCCACCTATTCAAAACCAAAATTGTCTTTTACATTCTGATGGGTGTTTATCTTACACTTTAGCAGTCAAAGTGTGACTTTCAGTGCTAACAGGTGGCTGGAAAAAGTTTTAGGTTTTGATCATATTTTAAGTATTTGTAGCTCCTACACAAGATGTTGAATTCAAATAGGAAGGTATCCAGTTCTTCATTGTTTTTACCATAAAAGGTGGGCAGTGTCGAGAGTGGAATGTTCATCATATTGACATTCTGTGTGGTATCCAATATTGGAAATCTGAAGGTGGTTTCGGTTTGGTTTCCAACTTCTTCTCCCTCCTCATGTATTACATGGTTATGATCCTCTTGATCATCCATACTGGTTTGGTTTTCAAAAAGAGGGTACCTAAATGGTTTTATCCTTGAAGATAACAAAGTATCCCAAGGTTCTTTTCTGGGAAAGATATCCCTTTGATGGGAAGGTCTTTCTATTGTTTGGATGTCCGAGACTTTACTCGAGTCAGTTGATACTATTGGTGCCAAATTTTTTGTTTCTACTTGGGAAATAATTATATTTGTTGAACTACCAAACAGAGTATTCACCTGTTTAGGGTCAATGATGTTTACAAGGTTAGGATCCCCTGATGGTGGTGAAAAAACAAAGGTTGTGTTGGTTGTTTCTAATGAAGGCCTGAGTGGTCTTGCCTCTTGTCCCACTACAATTGATGCCTCAATTTTCTTCTATAGTGCTCCTTGTTTTGGTCTCTTTAGAGACAACTTTAGCTCTTTGGGTTGATCTAACCCCTACTTTCTGGTATCGGTCTGCAGAGTTTATGGGTGGAGCGTTCTTTCCTCAAAAAAGGTTAGAAGGAACCTTGTTCGAAAGGTTTGGTTTGGTTTTAATGTATCTTCCATTTGGGTCCCTAGGTTTGTTCATGAAAGAAAATAAGAAAAACTACCATTGGGTTTAGGGGAACCTTCTATAACAGATACACAAGTTCATACCTCTCGTCTTAAAGTTACCCCACCATCAAACTAATGCTAAGGTTCAGAAACGATCTACTTCCTAACTATTTCCTACCTTAAGACAACTCCCCAACAACAACACCAAAAATGTTTGGTATTCTATATGCACTAATTCCCTCAATTAAATTGTCAACCCCAGGTAATTAAACTTAGATTTGTGACACTGTATGAGCCAAGGCAGAAAAGATAATGGAAGTATGGTCTAACTAAGGGGATGGTCTATGTAAGGATCATTACTCTATCAATCTACTTAAAAGATGACTCTTTTCATTTTTATCAATTAGCAAATTCTATTAGCGAGCTTGAACTATCTACCCTAAATAGCTTCAAACAATGGATTGATGGATTATTTCTAAAAGAGAAAATCATAACCTATTTTAAACAAGTTAATCTATTCAACCTTTTTAAATAAACAACAACAAGTAAATTACTTTTAATCTTTCTATCCTTAAGAAAATGATCAAGTAGACAACTAACCTATCAAAACTATTTCGACAAGTGAACTCTATTCTTAAAAATAACTCATAATCATTTCTATTTTGCAAAGGAGAAAGCTTAACCTACTTAATAAATCAAGGAGAAATCATGATTGTATTCATATTCTAGTAAATCAAAGCTATTCCTAATTTGCAATAACAGGAAAAAGAGAATTCAAAGATGATGATTATGTCTTTGGTGCCAAATAATATCACGATGACATCTGACTATTAGTGACAGTTCAAGAGGGATTAATTCAATGTTGACTCCTACAGAGAAATGGAAAGTTTGAATCAAGAAATCTAACAAAAGATTTGCCATCATAGAAGCAACACTAAGTATCTTTGGAATCCATGTGATCTCTAAAATTCATGCATCAATCATCAATGATTAAAAACACTCTTATACTAATTCAAGAAAATTTAGAAACTCATGAACTAATGATTAAAAATATTAATTCAAATCCACTCTTATAATTAAAAGTACAATTAAATTCCTTCACTGAGATTTTATAATCTAAACTGAACTAATCCTATCATTAAAACTCATATTTCAAAACTAGAATGCTTTTAAAAAACATAACCCCAAAATCTATTTATATCCTAACATACTAAAGTAATATTAATGAAAAAAATAGATCTATGAAGACTTAGCCAAACTGGTAATTAAATTTAGCTTGATTACAGCTAATAAAACTTACAACTATTAATCCATTTAAGATTGGAAATGAAAATTAAAACTCAGTTTACACTAATCCTTTGTCTAAGTAGTACTCTGTTTTAATTGCCAAAACCAAATTAAGAATTCGATGTACTATCTAAGTTGGTATCCTGCAGGGCGATTCATTGCTAAGAAATAAGAAACAAAACATGACAAATAACCAACTCCTACAAGCAATATGCAATTTAAATAAAGATGAATTAGATAATCAAATTACAATTAGCATGCATAGTAATTGAAAATGAAAAAATGCATACAACAAGGAAACAAATATAAATTCTAACTAAGAAAATAAAATACACGATAAATATATCTATACAATCACCCAGACCACTAGTGGGCCCCCCAGCAGGTCGTGGCTAATCTCCAAAAACAAAACACAGGCTTAACTCAATGCAATTCTATCATTAATTAAAAACAAATTCTAAAACACAAGTTGTAGAGAAATGTATGAATTACACAATGAAATTCTTCTTAAAAATTATGTTTGTGGTCTTTCCATTGATAGTGGTATTTATAGGTAAATTATAGCTCGAGAGGTCAACCACTGGAAGGGTCGACCTCTTCTAAAATGGAAAAATTAATTAAATGAGCTTCTAACAACATCATCTTCTAGAAAATCTATGAGCCACTCAACGATCAGCATAACCGCCTAATCTAAGGTGTATCAAGCTCTATAGTTAGAGGCCACGAGGGGCCACAAAACCTAGATCATTGATTTGTCCATCATAGGCTGCCAATGTACCAACCACTAGCTCCAGTGTGCTCCGAGTGTTGGATCGTGTGTCGGATCGCATACCGGATGGGGTGTTGGATGAAGTGTTGGACGAGGTACTAGATGAGGATCAGGCCACGATTTTTCCTTGTTACACACAAACCATGAATTAAATCCTTGTAAACATCAAACTGAACTGAATTGAGATCAAAATCATTGTAAAAAAATCAATTACACATACATGATGTGAATCCATGATGAATTGATATAAAAACCTTTGAAACTCCTTCAAAATGGCCAAAATGAAGCATAGCATATATAATGTCAGTGAACAAAGGATTCAATCATCGCAATAAAATATTCAAAATACGAACTCAACCGTCCACATACCAAGTGTTCCTTAGAACGATACTGGTAGAAAGGTAAGATACCATTGATAAATCCTCCTCGAACTTGGAGGCAAACATACTCATCTAATTTTTAGTTGAGGTTCATACTTGATTCTGAGGCTCATACTTGATTCTGCTACTACTTCCCTTTACCCTTCTTCTTCTCTAGACACTATGATGCATGATTGTTATTCTTATGACATATGAAGCACTTGATTTTACTCAAGTCCTTCCTCCTTGGCTGTGAGGTTGATGTAGATTTTAATGACAAAAATCAACAAGCTGATATTCTGTCAAACACTTAATGAACTAGAGATAATTGTCTTGCATGAACTTTTGAAATGTCTCAAACCCACATACAAAAAATTCCATAAGAATAAATACACATTTTTAAGAAAATATGTAGTGGAAATAAACACAATGGATAACATTCAATAACCCATGAAAAACTCATAAATTTAGGCAAAAGCCAGGGAAAACCCCAATGTGGGGAAACCCAACAAGAGAGAGAGAGAGAGAGAGAGAGAGAGAGAGAGAGAGAGAGAGAGATCTTATTATTCAGCTTCAGGAAAGTACATAATAGCAACAAAATCACAATTTCCAGCCAAGGAAAGTCCACTTACAGCACACTAAAACAGTCCCAAAGTCTACCTCGTAATCCATTTCAAATCCATACAATTGTACGACCCTCCTTGTTCCTCGAAATTCATGCCAATAGTCATCTACACAGATTGTTCTGTACGGCCCAAAAACAACAAACAAAAGTCTTGAATCTGCCTCGAAAATCATGCCAAATACTGCCTCGATTTGCATGCCCACTTTCAATTGTTGTATGGATTGTACGGATCTGTACAATACAGCCTCCCACAACAAAAAAACAACTCAACAATGAAACATATATCTTCTTTGAGATTTGTGCCCAATTTTTCTTGGGAAATGTGCCCACAATGTTGCCCTAAATTTCCTCTCTTAAGCCTACTCGAAAATTTCTCTCATTCTCTTCCTCTTGTTGTCTTGCACACTACTCAATGCATTCTTTTTTAAATCTAAAAATGACATTTTCCCTCCAAAGCGTCTTTTCAGCTTCCCCAACCCTAAATCCAAAGGCTAAGATTAAATCTTGCCTTTTTCAAGATCAAGGGTCATGATCCATTCCCTCTAAAATGAATCACTTAAAATATTAAAGTAATTTCATTTCATTACATAAGTGCACTTTATGAAATAAAGTCACTTTAAAATTAGAAGGTACACTTTGTTAAAAAGTCAATTTGATAAAAGAACCACTTTATAACAACTTTATAAAAACCCATTTCAAAGTTAAGTTCCCGATTGTGTAAACATAAGGTTACATCCACATTCAAGACAAAAACATGCAGAGTACCTCCCGAGCTAAAAAGCTAATCGCTGACTCCTCACTCTTTCTGTTACACTTGTTGGGTACTTTACCTCTTCCCTTCTTGGATTAACTAGTTAGGGATAGGTTGTCATCACCACCCTTCTTATCGGCCTTTGAATCCATTTGATTCTCTTCCTAGATGCACTCATCCCAAAGTCTCTCAAATTTAGGAAGGTTCTCATGAGCACAAATACCCTTGACAAATGGTTCCTAATATCCCTGATTTCATGGGATAACTAGGAGATCATGTCTCGAGGCCCACAGGTCCTAGACATGGAGTACCGAGAGCAGGATTGACCTGAGCATGGCCCTGGAGGGCCCATCTTTCTTCTTCTTCATCACACTTTTCCTATCAGCAGCACTAGCATCCATCACCTTCGGCTTGGATTTGTATCGGAGAAGACTCTTGCTCCATGAGGTAATTGGTCTAGGTATCATGGTATGTGTCATGTTTGATCATTATAACTTTCAGATATATGCATCAAATTCCTTTCATTTTTGACAACTGCTTGGATCTTACACTAACCCACTTGACCATGGTTGGGGGAGATTGACGGGGTACCCTAGCAAGATTGTACCCATAGGTTTTGGTTAGCCACCAAGGGGGATTTTGAAGAGCCATCGTTTGCTCCCATCATATTATCATTTTTACATCTTATCTCCCATTCACCTATCCCATTCCCCTAGTCTGGACATTAGGATGACCTATTTGTGGGGTTCCACTTTATCCTGTGGGAAGAAGGGGCTAAAGGCCCTGGGGGTAAAAGAAGTTGGTAAGGGATAAAATCCATAAAAATAAAACCTAGAGATGCCTCTCCCAGCGATCCCCGAGAAGGCAATAAAATGCCTCTCAATAAGAAATAAGAGGGACCCGAAGAAAATGTAACAAAACAAGTCCTAGCCAAGAGGATGGGGGGTCTCATCACGAGCCAACCCATTATGTTCATACGTACCTAGCAGTATGACATTGCCATTATCTGGCTACCACGCTAGGGAAGTGACCTTTGGTTTCATGGCTGAGGGAAAAGGGGTCTCATCATGAGCCAGCCTTATCATATCTGTGAAATTACTCATGGGTAACACTATCAACTTTGGTCACCACGCCAAGGCAGTGTCCTCTAGTTAGACCTTGAAATAAAAAGAAAGAAAAATTAATAAAGAAAAGAAAGAATAAAAGGAAATAAAGGGTTTGGAAAGAATTTCATCCATGACAGGTACAACTTGCCTCTGCAAGATACCAGATATATAAAATATGCAGAACAGAAATAAAATGCTAGAAATGGCAGAATAACAGTAAAATATCCAGCATAATTATTCACAATACACAGAAATGATATACGAAATAGCAATAGAAAAACACTTTGATTCAAAAAGAAATGTTCATAGGCCTCTTAGAGGGGGCAACCTCCAGTTGAGAAGTGCTATGTTACAATAATCTCCAAGCTAGGTTTTTCATATCCTCGATCCTTATTTATACTAAATATGTCTATTAAGAGAAGCATCTAGAGGAAGATCCTTCTAGAAGCGGAAGCTTCTATTAGGTCTTCTTACATCCTCCTTATTCTATTTTATTGAAAGGTCTTATTAATATTGACCTTTATTACATCCGAATACATTGATCTACCTATGTGCGGGTTAGGACCTTAACATGTCTGGGCCCTTAAAAACAACCTTGTCCTCAAGGCTTGAGATGTGGAAACTGCTACAGAATGGTAGTTGGTTCCCAAGAGGCATTTGTTGGAGTCATATCTTTCCACTGTACTAGCACTTCCTTGATGGTTCTCTGATGCAGGAAACGCTCCCGCTGGTCCAAAACTGCTTCTGGTTGTAGCCAAATGGATCCTTCTTCAGCTAACTCTGGAAGGTTGGTTTGAATTTGGCATCTGGTTCCAATCACCTTCTTCAAGCATGAAACAT
>JZKD02S0200296.1:246850-274310 GCA_000966675.3 Picea glauca | reverse complement strand
TTAAATGAATGGTTGTAGGTGTAATTTCTTGCATTTACTTATTATATTGTTGATTTAAAACCCTAGGTAACAAGCACACAAGTAGGTCATTGTTACATGTCCCCTTAGAGAGAAAAAAATTTCAACCATTAAAGAAAAGAGATAGAGCCTAGCCTTTGCTACACTTATCTTGCTTCTTCCTTTGAGCTAGTGTTGAAGTTTATAGGTTGAAAGAGGGTGACGTCCTAGGCCTAGGTTATCTACACCTAGGGTTTTCACCTTCTAGGGTTTGAAAGCCTTGTCCTTACACCACTTTATCCCTTAGACTTATTCTTTATGTTAGTTGTTTTTCCAAGTTGACCTAAAGAAGGAGGAAAGAGCACGAGGCCTTTCTTAAGAAACACCAGAGTGATCCTCTTTCCCCTAGGGTTTTGATTCTAGGGCCCTACCTTTGCAGCACCATAGAGCCCTACCTTCTAGTCTTTAAGTCATCATCCTTTCAAAATCTTGTGCCCTTTTCTTATTTGAATCCATATACCCTAAGGCACTGATATTTGACCTCCAACGTTGAAGTCTTAGTGTACAAAACATTTCTCAAAACCTTAAATTTGAAACCCTAACTAACAAACTAACTTAATTAGGGATGACGTCATAGTTGGTTATCTCATCTTGACGTAGCAAAATTTGAATATAAGCAATTAAGTGATGATTTCAAGCATTTATTGAACAAATTGTTGATTGTATACACTGTAGGCTTAGTCATCTTGATAAATATTGATGAATTGATTCTCTTTCATGGTTAATTGACAAAATGTTTACTTCATCTTGTATATATTACTTTACATTTCTTATTGAATAATAACAGATAGTCATTGAAGTACTAACCCTTTGAGCTATAGCCTGCATATTATATACATATATTGTATTGCTTGTTGTTTTTTTCTTGACAGGTGTTTTCAATAGAGCATACACTTCATTTATTAGCTGATTAGCCAGACTGTCTGACTCTGGTGGTAACCTATGAGGAGGGAATTCTGAATTTTGACTTAATACCTCCTACCTCTTCAAACCCTAGGTTGTCGGGGATGACTCCCCTAGGATAACCTCCCCATCGAGGTGACATTGGGTGGGGAAGGTTCCTGTTACGCTAGTTTGATCTCTATCCTTTATCCTTTGACCTAAACTACAAACTGAGTGATAACAGTTCCCATGAAGTTGGGAATCCATTCAATGCCATGTTCACTACCTCTACATCTGCAATCTTCTCCCCAATTGATCTATGTGACGTTCATGAGATAGCTGGTAACGATCTTTGATATGATCATCTCTGTGGTTATGAGTTTGTTCTGCAATATCATCTTCCTATTAATTTTCTCACCTTAGTAGAGGCTAACAAGGGAAACAAGCATCCCCTTCATTGTTTTCTTCTTGGATAGGTGAGGGATCAAATGATCCTTCATGACATCTAAGATCACTTGCTTAGCCTTCACTTAGATCCATTGCGCAAACTCTCAAATATGAAAATAAAACAAAAAGTCTTCCCTACAAGAGTGCTTAGTCCTTCAAGCAACAATAACAAAACCCTATAATTGTTGGTCCTTGTTTCTAACAGTTGATATACTATTGGTCCTTGTTTCCAAAAACCCCAGACAACCATTTTCATATGTTTGTCTTAATTAAATAAATTAGATCTGAAGTTATTTAATCACATAAATGAATATTTTTGAACATGCAACAATCACAGATATAGCTGGAAAATAAACATTGGAAGAAATAAATGAATTACGCACATTCATAATGATTTGATTTTCCCCTTCAAATCAGGTTATCATTCAATGATCAAATCCTAGAAGGTACCTCCATAATATGTTGTAACTTAGCAGTTGTACAGTAAACAAAACACTACATAACAAAAAAATATAACCTACTAAAATAGAAATAAAGAAGAAAACAACTTTCTATTGTACAAGGGTGCTAAGATGCACTCTCCTTTTTATTTTGGTCTCCACCTCTCTCAAGTGCTCCCATGTGTGTTACAACTTCTCTCATCTTGTCCTATTTATGGTTTCTCCCATGTGTGTTCCAACTTCTCTCATCTTGTCATATTTATGTTTTGAGAGAAATAACTAATATCCTCAATCCTAGGAACAAATTTCCCAAATCCTAACCACTAAACTCCTTAGTCATAGAAACTACCTTATCTCAACAATGAAGTATACATATAAGATTAAAACAAATCTAACTCACCAATATTCTAGAATATTTCATTTAGATTTATAAGACTAAAAAAACATCCAAAATTTAAATTTCACTTTTATTTGTTTAAGTGAAATTACAATATGATATTATTTTTCATATGTTTACATACTAAATTATTAAACAATAGGAATTAAGAAAAAGTGACTATTAAATGAATGTAGCACATTGTTCAATCTTGCACCTTCCATCCCATTTTCAAAATAAAAACTCCCATTAACATAATTATTAATTTGATTTTCAGTGATGGTATATTCCATTATGTGCAAATGGATGATGTAGCCCCATTGTCCAATCTTGCACCTTCCATCCCATTTTCAAAATAGAAACTCCCATTAACATAATTATTCGTTTGATTTTCCGTGATGGTATATTCCATTATGTGCAAATTTGTAGTATTTTTCTCCATTAAAAAATGGGCATGCTATAATTATAAGTTCAGGATGTTGTTTTCAATTTCTATAAATATTATATATAATTTATGTTTTGATTTACGATTGTTATTGGCTGGACAACTATTAAGTAGAATACGCAGCAGCAATTATTGAACATACTAAAATTGATTCAATATGCAACTATCTTTGGGCAGTATTTCTAATATACAAATCCAACCATGCATTATGATTTCGTTTAGAATTTTAATTTGTTCATGGATTATGATTAATAGCAAATCTGGTATAAACATTAAAAATAATTTGTGCGTTGATTTACGATTGTTACTTATTGGACAACTACTACGTAGAATAGAGTTTATTCAATATATATCCACCAATTGTTGAGCATGATAAAATTTATTCAATATGCAACCATTTTATCATTCAATATGCAACCATTTTATTTAATTATTGACAAAACCACCCATGGATTACGTTTTCATTTAGAATTTTAATTGGTTCATGGATTATGGTTTACTTTGGAAGGTTAATTTGTTCATGGTTAAGGATGATTCAATTATTGGACATAATAAAGTTTATTCAATCTACAACCATTTCAGGGCATGATTTCTAAAGAAATCCAACACCTGATTATGATTTCATTTAGAACTTCAATTTGTTCATAGTTCAAGGATGCCTCGATGGTTTAATGGGCTTTCGATTGGAACAAGACTGGAGAAAACCTTAAAATCCACAGCGATCAATCAAAACCATGAAAATCCAAGGACTGGCATAAATTATATATATAAGAGAGAGTTCTTATCAATAGAGAAATACAGGCTCAACAATAATTAACTCGATGCCATGAATGCAAATTACTTTTCAGTTATAGGCATACGAACCTCCATATTGTTAATGTCATATTATGGATGGATGACAACCTTAAAACCTGCAAAATTGCAGTCTCTCCATTTCACAGAGTTTCGTTTGGCCATGTCGTTATAGGTATTGAATTTCTTCATGAATGTGTCGATAAAAGAAAAACAGGAAAAAAACAATTAAATAGATTAATCTCGGCTTTGATCCCTCTAACATCATCTTTTGGACTGCAACACTTATGATCTAGAGATCTGGAGAGGAAATGGACCCGTAGTAATTGTATAATCATGGAGAAATACAATATTGTCTTACATGCAAATGTATGCTGAAAGCAATCCTCCAACAAGGCCTATTCCTGAGGGTGCAAAAAAGGAAGCTGCTCGGCTCCCAACGTTCGTCATTGCCCCACCGTTTCCGTTTCCAGTTGTAGAAGGCCTAGTTGTAGAAGGCGCAGGAGATGGAAGGACAGCAGTTGGACTGGAACCTAAGATCAGAATAGTATATAATTTAATTAATGAATGAGAATTGTTTCAGAGCACAAAATTTGAACTTATCAAAGTTTAAAAACAAACACCTGGAGGACTGGCGAGCGGAGGACTAGCGAGCGGAGGAGCCAACGAGGAACCTGCAGCTGTAAGAATTAATACAGTAAAGAGGGACGTCAGGTATCCTGTTCGAATCTCGCGGAATCGAAAATGGATAAAGAAAATCGAGAAAGGAAAGAAGCCCGTACTTGTGCACTGACTGAGAGGCGGCGTGTTGACTTTGCATAGTCCCGAGAGGAGGAGCGTCCGCGTTTGGTTAAAGGAAAAGCCTAAGGAATTATTCATGCCCAAGAACTGGCAAAGGCATGGAGCTGAACCGACGGCCACTTGGGCAAAGGCGCTGCAACACCCCGGAACCGCGGAACTGTAGCCGCCTGTAAGGAATCCCGTGCAGGGAGCAAGGCTGGCGATAGAACTCACACAGCCTGTCGAAGCCGCTGGTGTCTGCGCCAACACATTTGTGCCCGTTACGAGCGCTAATAAAAATAGGGTTACAGAAAATAAAGCACTCCCCGCCATGGAACAAGATTTAAGAGATGATCCAAAAGATTATTGTACTCCTCTGAAACAAAATGAATGGCTTTTATAGGATAGGATTTCCAAATTACAAAGATCAACATGGAAAATAAATTATTAATTTGTGTAAAGTGGCGTTCACCAAACTTGTCCAACCAGGACCATGGATGTCTTCTATACAGGTGCGTCACGTTTCTCACAAAGAGCGCAATTTAGGTAGCTGTATTGGCACGTATTTGATATTTTTTGTTCTTGTTATTATCTCTGTTACTTTGTCGGGGTTTAATCATCCTATTTACCGTTCACCTTCTAGTTGAACAACTTTTCACAGTTCTTTACTATTTATTGAAATTGGATATAACTAGCACAGCCACTCAAAAACGTGGTTGATGAAAGTAGAAAGGCGTGGACAGAAAATAAGATGGATAGACAGAAATTGAAACGCACAATCAGAAAATGAGTGTTTACAGCCAGCACAGCCAGCCTGCTAAATTCAAAGTTTAATCATTTAAACGTGGAAATCATGAGTGAGTCTAATGCTTGAGTGGGCCTAATGGTTAAGAACATGTGTTTCCTCTTAAGAGGTCACAGGTTCAAATCCAGAGAGGAGTAGGGTATGTATACTTTCGTAGACATTACCAGTTAATGCTGAACGGAAATAGGTTAACGGATACATTCAAATGGCGTAATTAATCCCGCAGCTATAGGCTGTAAGGCTAAATGCATTCAAATGGCGTAATTAATCCCGCAGCTATAGGCTGTAAGGCTAAGTGATGGTTTAGTTTTTGTATTTTAAGAATATATTTTAGTGATGTGGTGTTAGCCTTTCTTTTTAAGAATATTTTGTAAGGTGAATTTGTCAATTTCTTGGACAGGTCGTTCATCTTGGAAAATGAAACCCTCCTCCATTCAATGAATTTTTTTTTTTTTTTTTTAATTTTATTGTGAAATTATCAATTAAAAATATAGCGATTGCAGGCACTCATCCCAGCGTCATCATCAAATTCAGTTCGAGAGAAGAAATGAGCGACCCGACCGGATATTCTCGAAAAAGGCTCGACTAAATATTTTTTTAAGAAAATAATAAATTGAAATGGCATTTTGATAAATATATTGCAGTTGGTTATTCCTTCTCTCGAGGTCAAATGCAAGCGTCACTTCTATGTCACACTCTTTGTCGCATAATGGAGCGTATGGTATTTGTGAGTAAATCAAAACAAAAAGCTTGTTCAATTAAGCATGCATCGATATGAGTTGTATATAAATTTTTCATAAGACTTGATAAATTGTTATTAAATATTTTTTTCCCTTTAAAAGTTATCAAAATAAGTTGTTAATAAATATAAGGTGTTAATAAATAGTCAAAGTATATTATAAGAGTTGTTAATAGATTGTGTGGATTATCATTTATTGTTATTTGTGAATTTAAGTTAATTCATCAGTTTCATTAAAGGAAAAGTATACTATTTAGAGTTGGTGGTTCATAAGTGGGTAGACTTTCACTTGTGTTAGATGTTTTTTGTTTTGGGTGGTTAGTATGTTTTCTTGTGTGTGAAGAAGATGAGCTCTTAGCCATAAGTAGTTTTAGGTCTTACTCTAGAACCAAAACAAGATTTCAACACAGATAATATAGACAAGAAAAATAGTATCTAGTAACATTTAACCTTAATTCCATACATGAGACTAGATACTACCCCTTATTACACTTTAATCTCTTGCATAAAAGAAATTTTTATTATTTTTCATAAAAAAATATATAAAATTAATTTATTCAAAGCAAAATTGTTTATATTTTTTTAAATTATAAATTATTTTTTTCTAAATTAAAGAAATTTTTCTTTGTATTTTTTCAAAATTAATTCTTTTTATATTTTTTCTAAAATGTTGAGAGGGGTTTGATTCCAAAATAGGTTTAATGCTCTTTTGATAAGAGGATAAGTTTTAATCAAAACAAATAGGGTGAATGGGATTGGATCCACGAGATAGAATGCCTTTTGAGGTAGTATTCACGGCCTAGGGTTTCAAAGATTGGACAACATGAGAACATGAAGAAGTCTTAGAAGTCTTGGATTACTCTTAAGAAGTGTTGGAGGAAGCTGACATATTTGAAAAGGGAAAGTGGTTGTTAAAAAGATTTTTTATGTGTTTACAAGTCACGAAGAACAATGCCTTATGTTACTTACATTCTTATTTGTATAAGTTAGTTGCACATGTTAGTTAATCTAGATTTTTCTAGAGATGTTGAAAAAGGGAAAGTTGACAAGTGCACATGTATTTATTTTGTTAGGAAGAGTAGTGAGCTAAATGATTAAGACATAATCTATCATTGTTTTTTATAGTTTAAAGGATAAAAAATAGTAAAAAAATAGTTTTTTTTTTAGATTATGCAATCATATTTGTATCAAATAAGGTAGTTTGGAAATAGAATGTTATAGTTAAAGTGTCATTCCAATAGATAATAAGCTAATTTAGAATTACAATAGGTAAGCATATCGTTGTGAAGTACTACTTAGTAAGGGAAATGGACAAAGTAAGTGTGGTAAAATTGAATGTATTAGATGCATTAATAAAGGAAATTAATGGAGAAAAGTTCATCTTATGTAGATAAATGATTAGCATTCACATTTGTTCAAAGTGATTATCAAGTGGGAGAATCTTAGAAACAATGTGGCAATCTCTTTCCACAATATAATAGTGGCTACAAGAAAAGAATGTACACTTATTATAAAAGAAAAAAAGGGACTAAAATGGATAAGTATTTGTTCTAGGAAATCATTTTCCTAGGTATTTTCTTGTGCTCGTTTTTATTATTTTCTCTACATTTTTTTGTCTTTAGATTAACCATCAAAGTTTTTCACAGATTTTGACATTATTCATAAGAAACATTAAAATTATTTAGCAATGATGAAATTGTTCATTATATGTTTATGAGGTGAGGTTGTCTTATACATGGGTAGGCCTTCAGAGTATAAATTGATGGACAAAATTTGAAATATGTTGGATCTTTCTATCCTTTCTCAAATGTCAATTGTTTAAGCACGACCTTTTAAGGTTGAGAGTTGATCAACTTGTAGACATGCATTCATAAAGATTGAGTCAATTTGTATCATTTTTTTACTTACTAATTATCCTTTAGTAAATTGAACAATTTCTTTTATTTTCTTCACTAACCACCGGGGCTTACTTTACTTTCTTCACTAACGTTTTTTACTTATTTAAAAAAAAACCTCTTAATCTTCTTCCTCAAGGGATTTGGTTCCCTTTCGAGGATCTCCCTAATTTTTTTGAGTTCCCACCCATTCACTTTCCTTTTCCATGGGTTCTAAATTTTCAAGGGCCTTAAAGAAATTAATGTTTACTCTAGATGATACCTCCAAGGGCACCATTACTTTCCAAGGCACCTTATTCTGTCATTTTTTATGCCTGTTATTTAATGTCCTAGATGTGTGTTTCTATGTTTAGATGGAGGGTTTATAGAGTTTCTTAAAGAGAGGTGGTTCCTCTTCGGTCCTTTGAAGTGAATATTCTCATAAACTCATAAACTAATTCCTAATCCATATTTATTTGGAGTGCCTATTGTTGTTCCTGAGTCTGTACTTAAGGCTTTAAAGTACAGTGTCAAGGAATCCGAAAGTATACTAAAGGCTGATAAAGGATTATACTTACCTTCGGTATTGGAGACTAATGAGGATTTCTATGTTCTTGTTGTCTAGCTTCCAACTGTTCTTGGGTAGTAATATCTTGTTCAATGGCTTCCCATGAACGTTCTAATTCCTCTCGGTTGTTATCATTTTTAAGGATTGTATCGAAAAGATTTAAAGTGATGTGTATTTGGTTGGATAGTCTGGGTTGAATATTTGGTTGAGTTACTGCAGGAACAGTCATTAAGGAACATTACTAATATGGATAATGATTTAAACAGAAGATTTCAATGTTGTTTCAATTTGGTTAAAATAAAGAGAAACTTTTGCACGAAGAACGAAATAAGAACGCAAACTGAAGGCCCTTTCCCGTAACTGTATTATTTGTAGTAAAAAGATGTAGGGTGAGAGAAAAACGTTTAGCTGTAGATAATGTAAGGTTACTGTCAACAGAAAACTCACACATACACAGAAGAAGAAATCGACATAGAAATAATTGACATAGTGTAAATAAATATGAAATTCTGTAAATGCAAATTGGTTTTTCACCCGCTAATAGCTGGTGCAGAGGAAAGACAAGAAACAATTACAGAAAAATGAAATCTTTTCACTATAGTAGTGGTCGTACTAAATTATAGTGATACACATCAATTATGAAGAGTGAAATGAAATGAAACAAGAAACATAACAAAACAAACTTGTAACACAGTCGTGACAGAATCGAGAATCTTCAAATTTGGCTTGTATTAACTTCTCGGATGCAAAAGAATCTATTACAATCACTCTCAAAAAGGTCCAACCCTCGTGCTCTTCTTTTTGTGATCTATTTATACAAATTTTCCCTCCTACTCTATTTTCAAAAAGTGTCAGGTGCTTGCCTTCGCGTGATTCGGTGCATATGATACATGTGTCCACCATCTGGGATGCAAGCTGTGAAGGCTCTTCTTGACAGCTGGGAGGAGCGAAATCACTCCATCTCTTCTACTCTACTTTCAAAAAATGCCAGTGCTTGTCTTTGCGTGGATTCGGTACATATGATACATTTTTCCACGAACTGGGATACAAGTTGTGAAGGCTCTGCTTGACAACTGGCCTCGGCGAAATAACACTCTCGAGCCAATTGTGGAAGTTTATTACCTATTTCTGCATCAATTACGTGAAGAGCGCTGAGTTGTGCGCTCGATTGAATCAAATGTTTATCAACTTGAGCCATATCTACCCTGTCCATCTTAAAGATATGCATCGAATCTCTTTCATTCTTTTCCTTTAGATCGAGGGATATCTGACCTATGTTCATTTGCCTTAGCGTCTCTGAGTCACCTCCATTCTCCATTTCTAGCAGCTCGCCATCTATGGCAGTGAAGGCTTCTTCTAATGAACAGGTTACTTTTTGAGCCTGTTCCTTGCTCAAGGCAATATTATGTTCCCAATCTTTTAACAAAATATTACCTCTTGTTTGTTCTGCGATGGTGAGCCCTGGAGAATCTGTGAAAAATTTGTTGTTGGTAGCTATCACTGCCTCTTGAAAGGCTACCCAAGCAGCTTCATCTTTCTTTTCTCTGGCGGTCAGATTCTCGGAAATTTGATGCATCAACAAACAATCTTATTGAATTACTCTAACCTTGTCCAACAGATTTTGCTGTACAGAAGAGATCTTGCCTCTGATATCAATCGCTCGGGATTTAAACCCCTCAACGTCGATCATTTTTCTTTCAGCAACCTCTACTTGAGCCTGTAGCTCTGTGATCATATTCCTTTGCTGACCAGCCTGCACCCAACCTTCTCGGATCACCGAATGTGCTTGCTCCAGCTTGACTTTGAGCGTTTCTATCTCATTTTTATCCTCCAATCTATCCTGTTCCATCTCTATGTTGGCCTGGCCCTTGGCATTTTTTGTGGTTGTAGCCAACCTGGCCTCGAGCGTCCTGATGAGGCGATTCTTTCTTTTTAATTGGAGATTCATCTGCCCAACCGAGAATTGATTTGCCGAAGCACAGGCGCCCAGTGTTCCAGTGATTTCAGTAGCAAGCTGGTCACTTTTCTTTCTCTTGCCATCTGTCATGATTTTGTATTTTTTAACAGTGGACTCTCCCTCTTGATAAAATTCTCGCTTCACTACAGCTTTTCTCTTTTTGTCAAAAAAGAACTCATTAGGAGGGATTTCCTCTGCCCTTATAGGTCTTAGTTCTTCGCCAAATATCCATCCCTCGCTAACATCTCCCTGTTCCGACTGCAAGGGTGTGACAGAGGAAATGGGTTTTCCTATTTGCTTTGTTGGTTCTTTTGGAGTTTCGACGGGGTTCTGTTATTTTGGAGTATTTGGGGCTTCTTTTTCAGTCTCTTCTATCTTCTTTCTCGGTGGATTTGGAGTTTTTCCTTCAACCTCCGAACTCTCTTTGCTTGGCGGGTTTGGAGTCATTCCCTTAGCCTCTGAAATTTGTTTGCTTGGAGGATATGGAGTCTTTTATTTTGTTTCGGGATTACTCGTTTGCTCCTCTTCTGGTTACTATCCAGGGATAGATATTACCTCTGTAGAATCTTCATCATTTTTATCTTTTGTCTCAGAAATGGCCAAACCTCCCAACACAGTGGGAAGACATCTTCGCCTATGCTCTTGGAATCTTAACACAACTGCTGTGTCTTCGGGTGCTAGCGATTGGATCTGGGCTAACACCTCTTCATAAGATTTCGCTCCTCAGAAAATGTCGTCCGAGGGGGAATTCTCATGTTTGAATCTCTTAAGTCCAACATGAGCCAGGTGATTGCTTACAACTTTCTGTGGATCATGTTTTTTAATCTCAATGGAGGCCAACTTTAGGTCCTCTAGGGTAGCAGCCTCGGCTTTGGCATGCCCAAAATCTAATAAAGAATATGAATTCATTCGAATGGGAAAAGAAGGCCATACCTTCTTTGAATAGCCCTTTAGTTCCTTGCTTACCCCCCCGATTACTGTTTTCCATGCAACTTCACGACAAGCTAGTTTATCGGGAATGAACAAAGGTAGCGCATGAGGGGGAACAGAAGCCCCGAAAAATCTGATGTATGAGAACTCTGCTTCTACATACCAATCTGTGATGCCACTCAGACCTGTTGAAACGCTATCCGATATGCGAGGTGGCGGGTGGCCAAAAATATTGATGTGCAGGGGCACCATCACCCAATTGAAAATCTCATATGGGAACTTTCCAGCTTTACTTTCCCATAATTTATCATGGTATTCGTGCACTGGCTTTTCTTGGGCTGGATTTCAAGCCCAATTCATCAAGGGGAAAGGCGTCATGGAACATATTGCATCCATGATATATGTCGACATGTAGAACGTTGAGGGTTTCCCACCTGCCTTTTTCTCCCGATACTCTATGACCCTGTTGGACAAGCTATCTGAGAGTATCTTTGCCCAATTGAAAGAGCAACCTTCAGTGACCCGAAATATGAGAGGCACCCAAGAGACATAGAAATGTGAGGTGTCTTCTCGCCCAAACAGATGACATGTCATCATGGCCACATACTTGTATTGTGGCTCTAGCGAAGCAATTGAATACATGCCCTTGTCATTCGCTCAGAATGTCGTGGGGCACGAAACCCAATCCTTTATCAAACCTGGCATAGTTTTGTCATATTCTGTGCACTCCTTTTTGAATTCTTCCAAGAAATCCGCACCGTATGTATATTCAGATGTGGAAGGCAACTTATACATGCTTTGTAAATGCTCGGGCCGGAAAGTTCTGATAGTCACTCGCTGACTATTCATAATTGTTCTGGTAGGCAGGTCCACGTGATCCAAAGCCCAACAGATCATGTCATAGTAAGGAAGCAACCGGGGCCTGGTCGTTATTTTGTGCATCCCTGACTGGACAAATATCTTATACTTGGTGTGTAAATCGTCTTTTTCGTTGTCGTCAGAATCATCTGAGTAATCAACTAATTCTGCCTGCAGAACTTTGAACACATGCGACCAGTCGGGAATCGATTCGATACTTCGGGGTGAAGTATCGGAGATATTGTCTGAGCCCTGGCTTGTAACTTCGACATTTGTCTTCGTCGCTTTCCGTGGAGCCATGACTGTTGCTTGCTTTTTCACTCTTCTGTGATAAACCTGCGTATACATGTAGAAGTAAATTCAAATTCGAAAATGATGAGCTCTGCTTGCTTATTAAAAAAGTTTTCATTATAACAAAATGAGACTCCCGTATATATTTGAAACTTCTGTAATCTCCGTAATAAGTCTGTCCAATCGCAATTAACAACAAATTTATTGCATAAAAATCCGATCTACTTTATTCGTAGATTTGCCCTAATTATCTATTAATGTCATCAATGTTTGGCGGCTTGCCAGTCAGTCGGAGTATGGAAAGAAAAAAGTTTCCTCGGGAAATGTGCAAGCCTCGATGCGCGGGACCTATCTTGTTATAATTTAAAATATTTAAAATATAGCAATGTTAAAGATCTTTCTCGCTTTTCGTTGTATCAGGGATTTCCCTTTAACATTTTAAGTTTTCAACTCGCGAGACTGCGAGTACCAATTTTGATTTAAGAGATAATCGTGATTTAAAGCATGATTAATTTCCTAATCATTTTACTCGTGGTATCGTGACTCGGAATTTTGAAGATAAAATTTTGGGAGATTAGTATGCCGAGTTACAAAACTGCGAGAAATCGACAATTAAGACTTAATTAGGGTTAAGAGCACTTGGATTAGGTGACTAATTAATCATACTATAATCGCATCATGGTTTCGTGAGTCGGAGTTTTAGACATCATGATTTTCGAAAAGATAGCGCCGAGTGGCGAAGCGCCAAGAACCATTTTAACCATAGTTAGATTTTTCCTTTAATCTTTGACTAGGGTTATCTTACAAGTACCTCGTATTCTTGATTCTCGGGACTGTAAAAAATAAAAAATGGGTTTGATGAGCGCCGAGGCGCAAAACCCCGACAACGTCAAATCAAAAGTTAAAAGATTTTACCCTAGTTAGTGCTTCGGGCAGAAAATAAAAACGACTTCATCATTTCGTGACTTGAGACGTATGAACTCAAGGATTAAAGTTTCCGATTTGCGAGATCCCGAAATAAAGTCAAAAAGGTCGAACGTTTAGTACAAAAGCGGACTTGTTTTAAGGGGAGAAAAAACATCGCTGCTTTTTTCGACAAGGTTGTTAAAATCTTTTCAAAGTTCTGGGGGAAAAATTCAAAAGGCCATCTTTAGATTTCAAGTGTCAAAGACTGAAAAATGTGAAAGGTTATAAATCAGTTAAGGGCGGCTCCAACACCTATAATCCACTTCTATAAATATTCTATTATATATAAAATTTCTTTTGGTTCAACTTAGTCAATGTATCACCTCGAGTTGTCCCTGATGTCTCTTTAGGTACTTTCATCCTAGAATATTAGTGGAAAATGGGGTATCCAACCATGTAAAGGTTGTTGTGATGTACTCTTCTAGGTTGAAGTTTTATTGGGACCATCATAGTTAAGAATGTATACTCCAAGATCCCATGAAGTACAGTCAAGTCCAAGTTTCTATCCTCCCTATTTTGAAACAAAATAACAAAACAGTTTCAACCACAAACAAAAAGACTTACCCTTCCTTTTATCTTGAGAAACCAATTATTTCCCATCCACATCTCCATGGCCCTTAGGTTAAGAAAAGGGATTGTAAATGTGTTCTTTCTTTTTTGAATCTCCATGGTTCTTGGGTTAGGCAAGGGGCTTGTAAATGTATGCTTTCTCTTTTCAATCTAAGATGTGGAGAGTCAATGGATGAAATCTAACCACTTTGAAACTTTTATCATGTGAGATATTTTAGATAGGTTCAATGATTTAACCAATAATTTCATTGAGAAGAGATCCTTTGGATCTGCCTAGGTAGTGAGTTTCCCATTTTTTTTATTCCACCGATTGGTCTTGTTAGGCATAATTTTGAACTGATCTATGGACCAATTTAGGCTGCACTTTACAATTTTATAGTTAGTTGGACTATAATTTAAATATGTCATCCAGACAATGCTTTATGTGAGATATTGACATTTTTAATTTGCATGGGCTTGTTAATAAGAGATGTTGATAAGAGAAAGTCTACATGTGCATATGTATTTAGTTTGTTTGGAGAAGTGAGTTAAATGAGTAAGAGATAATTCATTGTTGCCTCATCTAGTTGAGGGACAAGATAAGAAGGACAAGAGAAGCTAGTAAAGACATAGTTTGGTTATTGAGATAATGTAAAAGTATTTCTATCAAACATGGTAGTTTGGAAATAGAATGCCATAGTCAAAATACCATTTTACTAGGCAAGAAACCAATTTGAGTAAGCATATTGATGTGAATGTGAAGTACTAAATTTTTTTAGGAAAATGAAGAAAGTAGATATGGTAAAATTAACAAAATACATATCACATGGTAATTAGCTAGCTCACATATAATATATGTGAGTGATTCACTCATCGCAACACCTAATTTTAGTGCACACACCTACGCACCATTATTTTCCATGCATTACCAACTTGCCCTGCACAATGCCAAATTCTAATGCGCATATACGTGCATTGACAAACTTTTAGTGCAGATAACCGCGCACCCTTATTTTTCCGTGCAATGCCAAATTTTTAGTGCGCAAAACTGCGCACCCTTATTTTTCCATGCAACTCCAATTTTTTTAGTGTGCACAACCATGCACCCTTATTTTTTCATGCAATGACAAAGTTTTAGTGTGCACATTTATGCAACATTATTTTTCCACACAATGTCAAATTTTTAGTGCGCACAACCGCGCACCCTTATTTTCCCGTGCAATGCCAAATTTTTAATGTGCAAACCAACACATTTATTTTTATACGCATCACTACCACTTAATGCACACAAATGTTTTCGATGCTTAACTAATTTTTCCATAATTTGTTTGCAGAAATTAGGGATTTTTCTCGATTTCGCCCAGTTTTTTCCTCGGTGCCATGGATGCTCTATAAACTAAAACAAATGGTCATCAAAAGGCCTGGATTTTTCCATTAGAAATTGAAATTACCTTTTTTCAATTTTTGACTTGATTCATCACATTACCCATGAGAGTTCTCTCAATTTTACTGCAATAATTTAATCAGAAAGTTGCAGAGTTGCTCCTGAAATTGATTCTCTGCACATTTTTGCTTCAACATTCTTCTAACTCGGCCCATCTAGGGTCAATGTTGAAAATTGGGCTCTCATACCACATTTTAGCATCCCTAGCCACCTACTAGGACATGCCACTTAAATTTTGAACTATGATACGAATTTAAATTATTAAAATCATTTGCAAATGCCCATATTCATACAAAACAATAACAAAAATACGCATGCAACATACACTAGAAAAACCCATGAAATAAATGCATAAATATTAACACATCACATGAATTAACACAAAATGACACTTGTATTTGATTAAAATAACACCAACTGCGTGCAGACCTTTCACATTCCTCCTAGACGTATATCGCACAACTCATAACTCTCAGCAGTGGGTCACCCTCGAGTTGGGACTAAACTCCACCTATGCAAAGGATTCCTAACTCAGCTAAGGTATCTCAGACAACATGAAAACTCAGCCACAGGTTCCAACTCAAACTAACATCCTACAGTCCCTCGTTTCCCACATGCCTATACCACCCTAGGAAGTGTGCCCCTTGTCTTCTCAACAGTCCCTCGACTACCCCACCTCCTTTCCGAGGCTTCAACAACAGGCTAGACAAGAAGTCTCAGATCCCTGTAGTTGTTATTTGGCATCTTTGGGAATCAATTCCCATCAATTATATCACCTCGAGTGAATGATCACACGCCTGACAACTCGTCTCTTCAATATACTACAGGCTTGACAAGATGATTCTTCAGTCTAGCTCCCAACTAACCAGGGTACAGATATGGTGACAGTAACAGGAAGGTACGGAGGACAGGTGAATGAGTGAAGGAATGGTGATGAAATGATAGGAAAATGAACTAAGTCCAAACTATATGTGTGCATGTTCCCAACTTGACACTTGTCATGTTCACAATTACCTTGGGCCCACTGGTCCCCATCCTTAGAACTTAGGATAAAATAATTAGACATAATTTATACTTTAAGTAATGTTAATATAAAATTTCTTTGGGCTTTATCCCCCTAAATTAACCCCTTATCCTTAACTTTTATCCCCCATTTCCCTATCTAGTGGAGTTTAGTCCCCCATACTCTTTTATGTGGTTGGTTTTCCGTAGTGATGTGTTTTCATTAATATTTTCATGTGATTACATATTATAATGATGGCTCACTCGCCATTTTTAACATTTGTCTCTCTAGCCTAATAACCACATAGGCACTCTAGCCTCAATATATAGACAATCATATATTTTTTCAACTCTGTGCACTTTCTGGTCACTACCACACACTTACCCAAGTGTGCTTAACATTATGACCTGTGTGCCCCTATATTGATAAGGTATCTCTATGCACTTACCCAAGTGTGTGAAACACCAAACCAAGTACCAACGACTCACCATCCTATAAGCATATTTACATTTACAATTATATGTACAATTGGGGTTCGGCCTAGGGGTATTACATCCCCCACCACTGTGAGAGCCTCCATATTTTTCTTCCTCTCTTGTGCCTCGACTCTACACCTCATCTTCCTCCATGCTTGCATCACTCCGCAATAGCCAAAGGGATTGGAATTCATCCTCATGCCCTTCTGGCTACTACCAATACTAATACTAATACTATTGTCGGTATCCCCACTGAACACTCTACTCTCAATGTCACACCTATTCATGGGCCTACCTTCACTTTTGTTCCTCTCTATCACAACACACTCTTCCACACTTCCTTGAAATGTGATATATTTTCTCTTCATCCTAGGCATGACTCTTAATCACGTGCCCTAGGTCAACTTCTTTCCACTTTCCTTCTCAACTCAACTCTTCTTGGGTATCTCTTAGCTCTCTCTCTCCTCTACTCCTCTAGGTCCATTCCATTCCTCACCTCATTTCAACAACTTGGAAATATAATGTAATAGTCAAAATACCATTTTACTAGGAAAGAAAGAAACCAATTTGAGTAAGCATATTGATGTGAAGTAATAATTATATTTTAGGAAAATGGATATGGTGAAATTAACAAAGTACATATTATAGAATGATGGACGAGATATATTAACAAATATAATCAATGAAGAAATTTGTCTTGTGTATAGATATATGATTGTCATATACATTATCAAAAAGATTTTAAAATGAGAGACGGTTGGAAACACAGAGTACACAGAATTACCAGCTCTCTTGCTTGCCTTTAGGCACGCATAAATTGTCCAAAAACTGTCTTCTTTACAAATGGATTTTTTTTTATAAAGCAAACAAATATTTGTGTTGAAGAATCCTCTTGATATATGATGCAGGAGCATCGCAAGGGCGTGCAAGCATAGCCAGCAGCGAGCCAGCACAGAGATAAGAGACAGCTGGAAAAGTACCGAGCACATTTTTTGAAAATGTTTTGAAATATTAATGAAGTCATTAAGTGGAGACATGCTTGTATTATTGTAAAAGGACCTTGAGCGATCCGCTCTCATCCATAGTAGATAGGATCCTTTATGTGTAATGAATGTAAGTAGATAGAATTTAATGCTTAGATTAGATAGTTAGAGCGCAAGAGGGAAACGAGATATAGACACCCTCATTGCATAGTTGTATTATTATTGTGAAGATGAGAGCATAGAGCAGAGAAGAGAAGAAGCATATGACTTTGTAGAAGAATTCCATGTATAGAAGTTCTGGATTAATAGAAAAATATTTTATTCAGATTCATGGTGTTGTGATATTCTCTGCGTACGTGATGTTGAATGTTATGCTCATGAATGTTTTACTCTTTCTATCATTCATTTATTGTTTATGCTATGTGTGTATGATTTCTAGTTAAATGTCTGAAATCTCAGAGAGAGAGTAAGGAATGAGTTTCAATTATTTCTCTATCTGAGCAAGAGTTCCTACAAGGAATGCAGTGAAGTTGTTCGCAAGGAGTGTGTTGACAAGGGTTCAGAGTTTTATCTCTGAAATATCAGGAGGGTTAACGTTGTTCTCATTTTTGTAGAAGTGTGAGTTAGGCATAGGAGTCGTACAAAGGGGTGCGCAGGCCAAGTAAAGTCTCAAAGTTTTTGAACCTAATAAATTGTTGAAGGACTACTGCGGCAGGGAGTGCGCAGAGTTGAAGGAATTCAATTCTTTAAAGTAATTGAAGGATTTTCCGCAAGGAGTGCGTGCAAGATTCTTCTTTAAGACTCAGAGTTGGAGAAATCTCAACAGGGATAGAGTCTTCGCAGTTGTCGAAGAAAAGAACATAATGTTGATGCCTTGAGGTGTTGAAAGGAGGCGTCGCAAGGTTGTGTCACAGGCAGTTAAGTTCCATGGAAAACCACATTATCAAGTTTGCAAAAGTTCTGAGAAGGGAGAACGGATGGTCAAAATTCTCCGTGGAGAATTCGCGAAATCCCACGAGCCGTCAGATCTCGTAGAGGATCAAGGAGGTTATGGGAGTCATTTTTATACAAGAGGAAGCTCAGGAAAGAGAGGGTCGTAGATTCACTCCAATGAGGACCATTGGATCTACTCACAAAATTCCATTTCGGGGTTTCGTGGGTGGAAATATTGAAACTTCGTCATTTGGATTCGCGAAACTACAAAGTCGAAAACCTCGACAAGGTGGAGAGTTTTGTAGTGGGGCCCAGTACTTGGACACGTGATGGAGTCCAAGCATTTCGACGTTTCGGGGTTTCATGAGTAGGAGGACTGAAGGCCTTGTAGCAAGATTCACGAAGTTGCAAAAGGCGAAGTCCCGAAGGGGCGAAGAAACGTGTGTGTGGGGCCAGCTATCGGTGATGTGTATCGGTGTTCGACGTTTCAGAGGATAGAAGGTTGTGATTTTCGTCCCAAAATTCTCGAAGTCACAAGTTTCGATAAGGTTGCTGACGATTTCAGGATCTCAACACTTCAGGTGTCGAGGATACCAAGGAGGCACCGCTTGAGGAGCGAAATCGTGAAGTTTGAAGATAACACAAGGGACACGTGACAGAATCACGAGGTGGGCCCATGGAAGAACTGAGTGGATGCGTTTCATATTTTGAAATAATTCAATACCCTACTGACCTCTCGTGTCTCAAGGATTCGGGAGACAAGAGCCGGGAGTTCGATATCAAAAATCACCAAGTGGAAAGAAGAGAAAAGTGCTAGAGACAGGCATTTCGGGTATCATGAGATTTGGAAGAAAGAGTTGGGAGTTTCAACTCACGAACTCTCAAGTAGCGAGTTGTGACAAGAAATTAGGCACATCGGGAGTTTGGGTCTTGGAAGGTGAAGAATTGAAGATTTTGGGAGGAGAAGTCGCGAACTCCGAGGTCCCAAAATCGTGAGAAACACGACCACATCGTTTGGTCAAAAGGAGGCGGGAATTGAGGTTTCATGTTCGATCGCGTGAGCTCAATTCACAAGGGCTTGTGGAGAAGCATCGTTTTGTGTTTGTTGGATTCCCCGAAGAGGAATCGAAGAGTCAATCTGACTTAAGGAGAGGAAGTAGAGCGATCCTGTAGCAGATTGTCGACCCGAGGGATGATAGGGTCGACATCTGCGTCAACTGGTATCAGAGCCTGATTCTTATTTGTATATTTCAGGTAGGAAAAGTGAGAAGGAATTTCATCCATGCCATCGAGGAGAAGGGATAGACAAACACCCGATCTGCAAGAGGATAGGGAGGTGTCAAGAGAAAGAGGTAGACAGGTGCCGAATCCAGCCATGGAAAGAGATATACATGACCTATGCGCTAGAGTCGTAGACATGGAAATAAAGCAGAGGTGCACAGCTGAAATTGGATATGTCAGTGAGTCCAAAATCAAAGATGAAGCTGGACATGGAGAAGAAGAAGTCACAGCAGAAGATGTAGCAAATGAACACTTTCTTAGAGCTGTTGCAAGAATGGGTGCAAGAGACAAAATGGACATTCCAGTTTATGAGGGAAACTTGGATGTTGAAGAGCTTCTAGACTGGATTAGAGCTCTGAACACATATTTTGACTATGAAGATGTCGAAGAAGACAAGAAGGTCAAACATGCTGTCACTAGACTTAAAGGACATGCAACATTGTGGTGAGATGAACTGCAATCTGACAGACGCTGCCAAGGTAAGCAGAAAATCAAGAGTTGGGATAGGATGATTGCAAAGATGAAAGCGAAATTCATTCCCAAATATTACCAGATTACTCTGTTTCGAAGGATGTAGAATTTGAGACAGAAGTTGATGTCAATGAAGGAGTACACTGAAGAGTTCTACAGGCTAAACATTAGAGCAGGTCATCGTGAAAGTAATGATGAAAAGGTTGCCAAGTATATGAATGGCCTAAGATGCGAAATTCAGGATGAGATGAGCATGATGACCATCTGAATGGTGGAAGATGCTTATCAAATGGCTCTAAAGGTGGAAGAGAAGTTGAGCTGAAAACAAGGTGAAATAGGCCGAGGCAGAAGTCAAGCGAGGGGCAAATCATTTGTCCAAGATAGAAATCAGAAGCCTAAGGAAGAATGGAAGAAACCTCAGATTGAGAGAGGTGGAAGCTCACAGAAAGGGAAATATGTTGGAGAGAGAAGGCAGTATGCTGATCAGAGAGGAGAGTATGCTGATAACAAAATTTTTCCTCGTACTAGAGGTAGAGGAAGAGGAATAGGTAGAGTGATAACATGCTTCACGTGTAGAAAGGTCAGACACAAGTCTGATGAATGTCCAGACAAGAAGAAAGAGGAAGGAGAGACTCACATTTCCGAAGCTCAAAGGTAAAATGTTGAGGCAGAGGATGCTGAAGGCGGAAGATCGTTGATGATGAAAAAATCTCTTTTGACACTAGAGAAGGAGGTGGAGAGTTCAGTCCAAAGAAACAGACTTTTTTGGACTGCATGCAAAACCAAAGACTGGAGATGCAAAGTTATTGTGGATAGTGGTAGCACGGATAATATCGTTTCTACAGAGATGGTAGAAAAAATGGAGCTGGAGATGATTAATCATCCAAGCCCATACAGAGTTTCATGGTTGCACAAAGGAAATCAGGTAAATGTCACTAAGCAATGTTTAGTTGAGTTTAAAATAGGAGGGTACAAAGATGAAATACTCTGTGATGCTATTCCTATGGATGTTTGTCATCTATTGTTGGGTAGACCATGGAAATATGACAGGAATGTGATTCATGATAGGAGAATGAACACATACACCCTAGAGAAAAATGGGAGAACTCACATGCTGTTGCCGATCAAAGATAAAGAGGTGAATCCTGAAGTAAGCAACACTGTACTTCTCATGAGTGGGAAGGAACTTCTTACAGAGGTTAAGAAGAAGGAGGAACCACAATCCATTGTGGTAAGGAAGCCAAAATTTGTTTTAACCAAAAAAAGGGTAGATGATTTACCAGAAGAGGTTCATAAACTATTGGAAGAGTTTGCGGACATAGTAGTGGACAAACTACCTCGTTCGTTTCCACCGATCAGAACTGTAAGTCATCATATTGATCTCATACCTGGAGCTAGTTTTCCAAACAAGGCAGCCTACAGATTGACACCGCAGGAGAATGAAGAGATCAAAAGACAAGTCCAGGATATAATGGACAAGGGGTTGGTTAGAGAAAGCTTGATTCCATGTGCTATTTCGACAGTACTCTGTCCAAAGAAAGACGGAGGCTAGAGGATGTGTACTGACTCGAGGGAAATAAAAAAAATAACCATCAGGTACAGATTTCCATTGCCAAGGATGGATGATTTGATGGATTTCTTAAGTGGAGCCAAATGTTTTTCAAAAATTGATTTGAAAAGTGGATATCATCATATTCATATGAGAGAAGGTGATGAATGGAAGACAACCTTCAAGACTAATGAAGGGTTGTATGAATGGCTTGTTATGTCATTTGGCTTAACAAACACACCGAGTACTTTCATGAGATTTATGAATGAAGTCCTGAAGGATTTCATCGAAAAAATTTTCATTGTGTACCTTGATGACATATTGATTTTCAGTAAAACAAACACAGAGCATCTGAAACATTTGGCTACAGTGATGCAGAGGCTACAACAAGAGAAGCTATTGATAAACATGAAGAAATCCTCATTGATGAAGGTAGAGCTCATTTATTTGGGTTTTGTTATTTCTGCAAATAAGTTGAGGATGGATCCGGATAAGGTGGAGGTAATCAAGAATTGACCATCATCAAAGAATATCTTTGAGGTGAGAATTTTTCATGGATTGACTAGTTTCTACTGAAATTTCATCAGGAATTTCAGTGGAATTAGTGCACCGATGATGGACACATTGAAGAAGAGACACAAATATTTTTACTGGATAGAATAAGCAAAGAAGAGTTTTAATCTGTTGAAGAGGAAAATCATGGAACAACCAATCCTGTTGTTGCCTGATTTCCAAAAGACATTTCAAGTTAAATTCAATGCAAGTGGATTTTCAATAGGGGCAGTTTTGAGTCAAGAAGACAGGTCGATAGCATACTTCAGCGAGAAGTTGAATGAAGCCAAAATAAAATACTCCACATATGACAAGGAGTTCTATGCTATTATATAGGCATTGAAGAAATGAAGACATTACTTAATTCCTAAAGAGTTTGTCTTATACAGTCATAATCATGCATTGTAATTTGTGACTCAATAGGAGAAGTTGAATCAAAGACATGTAAAATGGGTTGAATATATGCAAAAATTCACTTTTTTGATTAAACATATTTCTGGTACTGCTAACAAAGTTGTTGATGCTTTGAGCAGGAAGTGTTTGCTATTGCAGGAGTTTAGGGTCAAAACGTTGGGTTTTGATGATCTCAAGGAGATGTATCAAGATGATCCAGAATTTAAAGAGGCGTACGAAGTAGCTGAGAATCTAATTCTCAGAGATAGAAGCCAATAGGCAGAATACATGTTCCAGGAAGGATTATTATTTAAAGGTAATCAACTTTGAATTCCAAAATGCTCCATGAGGAAGAATTTGTTGAAGGAGAAACATAGTGGAGGATTGGCCGGGAATTTTGGTCATGACAAGACATTCACAAAGTTGAATGAGTCATATTTCTAGCCAGTAATGCGAGCATACGTCAAAATATTTGTGGACAGATGTAGAATTTGTCAACATTCAAAAAGAAAGAGGTAGAATGCAAGTTTTTATCAACCATTGCCCATACCTGAGAGGCCGTGGGATGCAGTCAGCATGGACTTCATATTGGAGTTGCCAAGAACACAAAGAGGGTTTGACTTAATCTTTCTGGTGGTGGATAGATTTTCCAAAATGGCACATTTCATTCCATGCCAGAAAACCAGTGACGCAACTCACATTGCAAACCTGTTTTTCAAAGAAGTCATTCGACTTCACGGCTTGCCAAGAAGCTTAGTTTCGGATCGAGACACTAAGTTTGTAGGAAACTTCTGGAGAACCTTATGGAAAAAGATGGGGATGAACTTGTCGTTCATTTCATCTTATCATCCCCAGACGGATGGACAGACAAAAGTTGTGAATAGGAGCTTGGGAGACTTGTTGAGGAGTTTGGTGACAAAGCACCAGAGTCAGTGGGAAAATATTCTGCCACAAGCAGAATTTTCTTATAATGATTCAATTAATAGGAGAACAGGACAGAGTCCATTTCAGATTGTCTATGGCATGCAGCCAAGAGGAATTTCTAAGTTGAGAGATTCAGAACATATTGCGACTAGGAGCGCTAGTGCAGAAGATTTCACAGAAGTGATGAAGGAGCTTCACAACCAGGTGAAGAAGCGATTGCAACATTCAAGCCAAGAATATAAATGCAGGGCAGATCAACGCAAGAGAGAACTTCAGTTTGAAGTTGGTGATTTGATCCTTGCACATTTGAGAAATGAAAGGTTCTCGAGAGGAACATATAATAAACTGAAGATGAAGAAAATTGGGCCATGTAAGGTCTTGAATAAATTTGGGGTGAATGCATATGAGATTGAATTACCCGATGGGATCAAAATTTCTCCGATATTCAATGTCTTAGATTTGTACCCTTATAAATTTGAGGAAGCAGAAGAAGGAAATGAACAACCAGAGGTTCAGAGGACAAAACAAATGTCAGTTTCAGAAAATCCGTTGATGGAGCGCATACTGGACAAAAGAGTTGGTAAGAGGACCAGGCGGAAGCAATACTTTGAATACTTAGTCAAGTGGAAGGGTCATCCAGTTGAAGATGCCATCTAGGAGAACGAAGCCAAAATACAGAAGCATGGACAGACCGTGTGCGATCTCATGGATAGGAGCCCATGAAAATTTTCAAGCGAGGGAGTATGATGCAGGAGCATCGCAAGGGCGTGCAAGCATAGCCAACAGTGAGCCAACACGAAGATAAGAGACAACTGGAAAAGTACCGAGAACATTTTTTGAAAATGTTTTGAAATATTAATGAAGTCATTAAGTGGAGGCATGCTTGTATTATTGTAAAAGGACCTTGAGCGATCCGCTCTCATCCATAGTAGATATGAGCCTTTATGTGTAATGAATGTAAGTAGATATAATTTAATGCTTAGATTAGACAGTTAGAGTGCAAGAGGGAAATAGGATATAGACACCCTCATTGTATAGTTGTATTATTATTGTGAAGATGAGAGCATAGAGCAGAGAAGAGAAGAAGCAGAGAGCTATGTAGAAGAATTCCATGTATAGAAGTTCTGGATTAATAGAAAAAGCTTTGATTCAGATTCATGGTGTTGTGATATTCTCTGCGTACACGATGTTGAATGTTACGCTCATGAATGTTTTACTCTTTCTATCATGCATTTACTGTTTATGCTATGTGTGTATGATTTCTGGTTAAATGTCTAAAATCTAAGAGAGAGAGTAAGAAATGAGTTTCAATTGTTTCTCTATCTGAGCAAGAGTTCCTGCAAGGAATGCAATGAAGTTGTCCGCAAGGAGTGCGCTGACAAGGGTTCATAGTTTTATCTTTGAAAGCTCAAGAGGGTTAACGTTGTCCTCATTTCCATAGAAGTGCGAGTTAGGCACAGGAGCCGTACAAAGCAGTGTGCAGGCTGAGTAAAGTCTCAGAGTTTGCGAACCTGAGAAATTGTTGAAGGACTACTGCTATAGGGAGTGTGCAGAGTCGAAGGACTTCAATTATTTAAAGTAATTGAAGGATTTTTCGCAAGGAGTGTGTGCAAGAGTCTTCTTTAAGACTCAGAGTTGGAGAAATCTCAAGAGGGATAGAGTCTTCGGAGTTGTCGAAGAAAATCACAGAAGGTTGATGCCTTAAGGTGTTGAAAGGAGGCGTCGCAAGGTTGTGTCACAGGCAGTGAAGTTCCGTGGAAAACCACTTTATCAAATTTGCATAAGTTATAAGAAGGGAGAACGGACGGTCAGAATTCTCCATGGAGAATTTGCGAAATCCTGCGAGCCGTTAGATCTCACAGAGGAGCAAGGAGGTTACGGGGGTCGTTTTTCTGCAAGTGGAAGCTCACGAGAGAGGGTCGTAGATTCATGCCAATGAGGACCGTTGGATCTACTCACTTAATTCCATTTCGGGGTTTCGTGGGTGGAGAGACCGAAATTTCGTCATTTGGATTCGTGAAACTGCAAAGTTCGAAACCCCGACAAGGTGGAGAGTTTCGTAGTGGGGCCCAATACTTGGACACGTGCCGGAGTCCAAGCATTTTGACGTTTCAGGGTTTCGTGAGCAGGAGGTCCGAAGGCCTTGTAGCGAGATTCACGAAGTCGCAAAAGGCGAAGTCCCGAAGGGGCGAAGAAACGTGTGTGTGGGGCTAGCTATTAGTGACATGTATTGGGGTTTGGCGTTTCGGAGGATAGAAGGTTGCGACTTCCGTCCCAAAAGTCCCGAAGTCGCAAGTTGTGATAAGGTTGTTGACAGGTTCGGGATCTCGGCACTTTGGGTGTCGAGGATACCAAGGAGGCACCGCTTGAGGAGTGAAATCGCGAAGTGCGAAGATAGCACAAGGGACACGTGACAGAATCACGAGGTGGGCCCGTGGAAGAACTGAGTGGACACATGTCGTCTGTTGAAAGAAGTCAATACCCCGTTGACCTCTCATGTCTCGAGGATTCGCGAGACAAGACCCGGGAGTTTGATATTGAAACTCACGAAGCGACGAGAAGCGAAAAGTGCTAGAGACAAGCCTAGCTGGTGGTCACCCGGGGAGAGCGCTGATAAGAGAAGGAGGATACCCGTATCAACATTTCGGGTATCGCGAGATTTGAAAGAAAGAGTTGGGATTTTCAACTCACGAACTCACGAGTAGCAAGTTGTGACAAGCACTTAGGCACATCGGGAGTTCGGGTCTCGGAAGGTGAAGAATTGAAGATTTTGGGAGGAGAAGTCATGAAGTTGCGAACTCCAAGGTCCCAAAATCGTGAGAAACACGACCACATCGTTTGGTCAAAAGGAGGCGGGAATTGAGGTTTCGTGTTCGATTGCATGAGCTCAATTCGCAAGGACCTGTGGAGAAGCATCATTTTGTGTTTGTTGGATTCCCCGAAGAGGAATCAAAGAGTCAATCCAACTCAAGGAGAGGAAGTAGAGCAATCTTGTAGCAGATTGTTGACCCAAGGGCCGATAGGGTCGACGTCTGCGTCAATATATGTCTTCTTTTGAAAAAAAAAAAATCTAACTTCGCTTTGCTTTTCTTTCTAGCTTATTTTTCATTAATCCTCTTTCCGGAGGATGGAATTCTGGATTATGTATTTTGAATCTTGGACGTGAGACAGGTTCTTTGGGTTTATAAATTGATAGAAAAAGTTTGGAAATATGTTACAACTTTTTATCTTCCCCTGAATGTAGATTGTTTAAGCCTAGCCTCTTAAGTTTGTTTGGCAATCAACTTGGACATGCGCATTCGTACGTGCATCCATAGGGATTTGACAATTATTTGTTTGGTTTTCCCAATTACAAAATGGGCATGCTATAGCTATACGTAAAGGATGTTGTTTTCAGCGTCTATGAATATTTTATATCATTTATCTTTTGATTTATGATTGTTATTGGTTTGACAACTCTTTAAGTAGAGTAAAGTTTATTCAATACGCAGCAGCAATTATCGAGAATAATAAAATTTATTCAATATGAAAGCATTTTTGGGCAGGATTTGTAACATACAAATCCACCATGGATTATGGTTGCATTTTGAACTTTAATTTGTTCATGGATTTTGATTTATTGCAAATTCTGGTATAAATATTAGATATGATTTGTGCTTTGTTATAATTGTTACTGGTTGGACAACTACTACGTA